>PVJH01025601.1:0-31257 GCA_004026705.1 Nesogale talazaci
CTATCATGATCCCAATTCTACCTTACAAATCCAGCTGGATGGGAGGATGTACACTGGAACAGATAGGAACTGGAAACACAGGGATTCCAGGACAGATGAACATCTCAGGACCATTGGTAAGAAAGGTAATACCAAGAGGGTTCTGGGAAGGTGAAGGAGAAAGGGGGAGCAGATTATAAGTAGAGAAAGAAAGAGGAAAGAGATTATAAGAATCTCTTCTCTGGACAGATAGCAGAGAAGTGGACGAAGAGGGATGCCAGATGATGTAATATATGACAATATAACAATAACATAAATTATAAAGGATTCATGGGAGGGGGGAGTGAGGAGGGTGGGGAAAATGAGGAGTGGATACAGGGGCTCAAGTAGAGAGCAAATGTTTTGAGAAAGATGAGGGAAATAAATGTACAAAAGTGCTTGACACAATGAATGTATGTGTGGATTGTGATGATTTGTATGAGCCCTTAATGAAATGATTTATTAAAATTTAAAAGAAGAAGAAAAAATCCATACAGGGTTGGACACCAGTTACACAAACAATGGAAGCTGATGGTCAGGCAACACTAATACATATCTTAATACAGCACACAGGGCATTGAAGTAGTAAATGCATATTAGTATGCCTACCAACACTCTTTGTATGCTTTGTCTTTTGCTTCTTCACATGCCATGTAATTTCAGTCTTATTTTTATTGCATTTGAGGTAGACGCTAATTCATTCAGTGGGGTTGTCACAACACATCCTTCTGGCTATGACTTTCAATTCAGCATGCTGAATATTTAGGGTTCAATGTCCTAGTGTTCTGTTGCACAAGGTCTGGGTCCCCAGGAGGTATACAGAAACTTAAATTAGGAACACAGTACCAGATGTATTCCCCTTATGGAAGTCATAAAAATGAGAGCAGAAATGAATAAGCTGGAAAACACAAAAATAATGGGAATCACCAACAAAACAAGAAGTTGATTTCTTGAAGGGATCGACAAAATTGACAAACTATTAGAGAAGTTAATAAAGGGGGGAAAAGCATGCAAAAATATCTAGAATTAGAGAAAAACTGGTGTCATCTAATGAAGCTAAGTGAAAATGGAGGAGGAGGAGGAGGAGCATGGTATTAAAAATCCTGCATTCCAAAATAAATTGATAATCTAGATGACATGGATAAATACCTAGAAATATACCGTTACCCAAATTAATTTAGATGGACATTAAAAACTTGAATATACCCATAACAAAAGAAGAAGTAGACAGCATCATCAAGAAATGCTCCACCACCCCCCAAAAAAAATCCTGAACCAGATGACTTCACAAGATATTCTGCCAAGTATTCAGAAAAGAGCTGTCACCAATTCTACACAAACTATTTCAGAATATTTGAAGGTCCAGCAAATTTCCAAACATATTCTATGAAGTAAAAGAATGAATTTTATACCAAAATCAGGCAAAGATCTACAAAGATAGAAAACTACAGACCAATATACCTCTTGAAATAATTCTCAACAAAGTACTGGCCAACAGAATTCAACAACATATCAAAAAATATGACCAAGTGAGATTCATATCAGGAATTCAAGGGTGGTTCATCATTCCATAAACAAGTAATGTAATCCACCCCACAAATGAGAAAAAGAGTAGGAACCATATGATTATATGAAATGATGAAGAGAAAGCAGTTAACAGTATCCAACAACCATTCCTAATAAAAGTTCCAATAAAATGGGAAAAGAACCATAAGGAAAAAAGAAATTAAGAGCTGAGCCCCGGTGGCATAGTGGTTGTGCGCGGGACTGCGGCCCACTGGGACGGAGGTTCAATTCCAGCAGTGGGGCTGGGCCTCCTACTCCCACCACCGGAGAGCAGTGATGCCCCCTCCCAAAAAAAATAAATAAAAAATAAATTAAGAAAATACAATAGGGCAAAGAAGAATTGAAACTTCTATCTGCAGATGATATTATTTTATAAGGACAGAACTCCAATACCTCCACTATAGAATTGTTGGAAGCAATTGAGGAATTTAGTAAAGTAGCAAAATCAGCAAGCAGAAATCAATTGAACGTTATATTGGCCTCTATTGATTTGTTTTGTTTTTGATATTTGGTCTTTATGCTGAAAAATCTCCCTCATCTAGATTATCAAATTATTTTGGAATGCAGGATTTTTAATACTGTGCTCCTCCTCCTCCATTTTCACTTAGCTTCATTAGATGGCACCAGTTTTTTCTCTAATTCTAGATATTTTTGCATGTTTTTTCCCCTTTTATTAACTTTTCTAATAGTTTGTCAATTTTGTCGATCCCTTCAAGAAACCAACTTCTTATTTTGTTGGTGTTTCCCATTATTTTTGTTTTCCAGCTTATTCATTTCTGCTCTCATTTTTATGACTTCTTTTAATCTGCTGTTTATGTTGTTGTTTCTACCAATTGTTGAAGGTCTTGTGTTAAAATGTTGAATATTATTTTTCCTTTTTTATTTAGTATGTGCATTAATTTCCATAAATTCACCTTTGATAACTGCTTTTGCTGTGTCTCATAAGTTTTGGTATGTTGTGTTATCATTCTCTTTTGTCTCTGAGCCTCCTAATTTCACCTCCTCTGGAGGCTAATATAAATTCTTTTTTTGAGTAGTGTGTTGTTGAATGAACAGGTATTTGCTTTTATGTTTGTATTCTTTTATTTTTGATTTATTTATGGCTCTGCTATCTGAGGAGATGATTTGAATGATGCCTATGAGATTGAATTTGTTAAGGCTTACTTGTGGTCTATTTGGCCTAGCATGTGGTCTATTTTAGAGTATGTGTCACATACATTGGAGAAGACTGTGATTTTTGTTTGTTTGCTTTTGATTTGCTGTTGATTGGAGGAAATGTAGCTATCTAAGAAGATGAGATATTTGACTGTGCTATTCAGCGCTTCAATGTCTTCATCGAGCGTTTTCCGAGTGATCTATCTTTTCTTGAGAATAGTGTATTGATGTTTTTTGCTATTATTGTTGTAAAGTGATTTCTCTTTTCATCTCTTTGAAGATTTTGTT
This sequence comes from Nesogale talazaci, assembly GCA_004026705.1. Taxonomy (NCBI): domain Eukaryota; kingdom Metazoa; phylum Chordata; class Mammalia; order Afrosoricida; family Tenrecidae; genus Nesogale; species Nesogale talazaci. Next base: position 3,028 of record PVJH01025601.1, read on the forward strand.
AATGTATTTCAAAGGAATTTCATTGGGTGCATACATGTTTCTTATGGATATGTGTGATTGGTCTGTTACTTCCTTGATCATTTTCTGTAGTGCCCATTTATTTCTCCCATTATATCATTTACTTTGAAGTCTATTTTAGGGAAATAAGTATTTTCACTCCTATCTTTTTTTGTGTAGAAATAATTTCTTTCTTTTCAGAGCTCTTATAACAATGCATACATCTATTGGGTCATACACATTTATACATATATACATATGTTGCCATCATCATTTTCAAAACATTTTATTTCTAGTTGAGCCCATGATACCAGCTCCTCATTTCACTCCTTCCCTGCGCTTCCTCCTTCATGCACCCTTGATGATGATAACATTTTTTTCATGTCTCCCTTCATCCTATTTTCTGTTGCCCATTTCCCTGGGGAGAGATTATATGTAGATCATTGTGATCAGTTCCCCCTTCTCCACTCCCCACCCCCAACCTTTTCCTTATGATCCTCATATCTCCATTCTCATTAGAGGTGCTGCAGGGTGTATCTGTTTTGGATTACCTGTGTTTCGAGTCAGTGGACTTCCTCTGGTTTATGTCAGTGGACTTCCTCTGGTCTAAATGGATTTTTAAGGTGGAATTGAAGTTGTGATAGTGGGAGGAGGAGGTATTAAAGAACTAGAGGAAAATTGTATGTCTCCTCAGTGTTTCAGTCTTGTTATTTGGCTGTCATTAGCTTAGGAAATTTCTCGCCATACTTTGACTATCAGTCTGTTTTTGTCTATGAGTTAGATGTTCTCTCTTGAAGGCAGACGATTGATGAATCTTGTTTCTTTATGTAATCTGCTTCTCTTTGTATTTTATTTATTAATTCAGCTCATTGCCTTTCAGAGTTATTATAAATTCTCAATATAAGCTCGTTCTCATCATATTGTATTATTTGTGCTGGGTATTTTTCCTCCTATTTCTCCCCCAATGTGTGGGATGTTATTTATGCATTTGTTTCCCCTCTAGATATGTATTGTTTGCAGTGCTGTTTTCACTTATGAGTGTTGTTACACACTTGGTGTTCTCATGCTTGTGTGCTTCAGCTGCTTATTTTCTAACCATAGAAATTTGTTTACTATTTTTGTAATAATGGTTTGCTTTTTGGAATTTTCCAAATATTTCCTTGTTCAAGAATACTTTTATTTCTCCTTCTTATTGGAAAGTTAGCTTTGCTGGATGTAGGATTCTTGGCTGATATTTTTGGTCTTTCAAAGTTTGGTATATTTTGCTCCATTGTTTTCTTTCCTGCATGGTTTCTCTGCAGTGATCAGAGTTTATTCTTATCTGTTTACTTTTGCAGGTGACTTTTTTCACTCTCTAGCTGATCTCAAGATTCTCTCCTTTTCTTTAAATCTGGATAATTTGACTTCTATATGTCTTGGTGTTTTCTTTCAAGGATCTAATTTATTTGATGTTCTCTATGCTTCCTGGATCATTATTATCGCCTACTCTATGATAATGAAAATTTTATTCCGTGAATTCTCTTACTATTTTTATTTGGTTTTGTTTTTGTTTTGGCATCACTGCCCTCTGGTGGGAGTGGAAGTCCCAGCCTTGCTCCTGGAGAGCTGCTGCTGGATTTGAACCATCAACCCAGTGGGCCGCAGTCCTGCACACAACCACTATGCCACTGGGACTCAGCCTCAAATTCTCTTACTGTTTTTTTCTATTGATTTGTTTCTCCTGTTTTGGCATTCTAATGAGACATATATTATTTATCTTTATGGTGGCCCACATCATCCTTAGACTTTTTTGTTTCTCTCATTTGCTGAAGTTTGAGTGTTGGTCTTTGAATTATCTTTTTTTCCCCTTTTATTTTATTACTCAGTTCTTGCACAATGTTCTTTATGACCATGTTTTTTAAACAAAGTTTTCCTGTATTCTCTTTCTGGTAGTTCCACGGATACTTTTTTGTGTGTATTACATTGGGTTTGGGTAGTCTGCAATTGTTGACCTTTGTTTTTCTTGATTTTTTTTGTGGTTATTACTGTTGGCTATTGTGTAAAAATCATGAGTGGTCCACCTTTAGATGGAGTGCAGTTTTCTCGATTGTATAGGAAGAGGGTTTCCTCTTTGAATTATAGGAAGAATATCAGATCGGTGCTTGGAATCAAATTGTATAGAGATAAAGAAAAACATAATTGAGTTGAGTTTGTTGCAAAAGAGCAAGGTTTAATGGATGGTATTAGTCCTAAGTGGCCTTTTGCTTAAATATAGTGATATTTTGATAAACTTGAAAATGGGGTTTTAAGAGATTTACTAATGTTTCTTAGTTTATTTGAATATGAGTCTCACTGAGAAAGGGGGGTTGGGGTCTTGATATAGCGGTGTATGGGACAGATGGATAGTCTACATAGTAATTCACCAGGGTCAGTTATCAACCCACCATATAATTCAGGAAGAGAAAAGAAGATTGATGTGATTGTGCTTATATTAAAGGCCTTTAATTTGATGGCCTTGTGCTCCTCTGCTCTGAGGGAAGGGATCTGTATATTCTCTCCTACAGAGAGTGTTGTATGCGAAGCAGTGGATAGAGAGGGAGATTCTGCCCACTATGAGGGACCCCTGTGTGTAAATAGACAGTTGAAATGGAGGTGTGAGGTAGGGATGGGAGATTATAGCCATCGACATTTTACTGAGTTCATAGTGCTCAACATAGAAAGAGTTTTGCAAGGTTTTTGTTTTGTTTTCTTTTTAAAGTTGGAAAATCTTGATGAACTGAGAGTTCAGGTTACACATCTGATATCCCAAGGTTCTGCTTTTAAGATTATGGTTGAAATTGGTTAAGTTTAATAGGAGATTCTATGTGACAGTAAAGTTTCCTAGATTTTTTACAATAGCAGGAATAGGTGTTTTTTAAAAAGTCATTTTATTGAGGGCTTGAACAACTCTTATCACAATCCATACACACACCCATTGTGTCAAGCACATGTGTACTTTTATGACCTTCATCATTCTCAACACATTTGCTTTCTACTTGAGCCGTTGGTATCGTTCCTCATTTTGTCCCTTCCTCCCGACTTCTCCTCTTCCTCATGGACACTTGATAATTTATAAATTATTATTTTGTTACCCAATATGTGTGAATGGTAACCATGCTCATTGTGCTGATAAGAGAGTAGATGTATAGGCCAACGTAGCAATTGGAGAGACCTGTTTTGTCCAATTAAAGTGTTCTTGTAAATATACAATGTCTTTCCCTAGATTTCATCTTTGCATATGTGTTACCTAGATATCATCTCCTCACCTATTTATTAAAATGTGCAATTTAAAATTTGCTATGGGGCCCTTTTCCATTTTGCTGCTATCAATAAAGTTTTGGTGTGTACAGATTCCCCTTTCCTTGGCAAGATGGTATCGTAGAGCTTGAATATTCACATCACATATTTCTTGGATTGGCATCTAGTCTTCCTGCTGCTGGAGTTTTTCTCTGTTAAAGAGATAAATAATGAAAAAGAATTATTACAAGGAAAATTGTTCTTCTTAGTGAGACAAGTATGGTGAACTTTGACTTGCATGGATATAAAACCCTTATTATGCTGATATCCCACATTCCTGCCAGAAAAAAAAGAACCACTCTAGTTGCACAACTATTACAACTCCTGAGAGAAACTGAACCTACTGTGAAGATGTTTGAAAACCCAGAAACTACAAGGCAAATGTAGTCAACCAGGTTAGAAGCCACTTGACTATCTGATGGATAAGCATGGTTTTAGGCAGGAATATTGAGACACTCTCTACAGATATGTAAACTTCCATTATGAATGTGGGAATTACTCAGGAGTGGCACAATATCTTTATGTTTTTAGAATGTTCGTCCCAGCAACTGACAAGAATATGCTGAGTGCCTCTGAATCTTAATGCAGGATTGGGATGCAGTGAACATGATCTGTTCATTTTCTTCAACCGTTAGATTCTTTGGGTGGGAAATGCCTAAGTTCTTGGTTTCACAGGAGAAAGAAATTCAAGCAATGTCTGATTTATGATCCAAGTGGGCTTTTATAAAGGACAGAAGTCTCAGGTTTTACAATCATGAACATGGGGCAGCACCCCCACAGGCGGTGTCCTTAGGTCATAGAAAGAGAGAGAGAGTGACACTGTGGCACAGCTGAGAAGAAAGGGGAGGAGCAGTGGGAAAAGAGGGCCATTGTCTCCTGCATTCAGCCTTTTAGGGCCTATTTGCTGGGAAGTATGGTTGATGGTACTGGCTGATCCCATTGACTGAATTAAGCCCACTTGTTCTAGACTGGGCCGATCCAGATGTACTACCTACCTAGGTGTACTGCCCCTTCCTGCCTCCGGGCCTGACTTGGTGCATGCCTAATAGACACCCTTGGTCCCTGTTGTGCTACCTAATACAATCACCCTGAAGGCGGAGATAACAATATTCATCCATTATTTTGCCAGCCACAGTGTCTTAATGCAGTTCAGACTATGTGCCCACATATCTGTTACCTGACTACAACAGCCATAAACAAAGATGTTCAAAAGCACCAATAGGTGCTAAAAGACCAACTCAAGGTCATTCAGTAAGAACCTTATATATACAAGGATCGAATTAGAGAGTTTGGTGAATGCAGGTATGTAAACTCTGACTTTGATGGGGCACAGAAAAGGCTGAGGTAATGTGAATCAGTGCTTGTGATTGTCTTTTGTGTAGAAGCCAGATGTTGACAATGAATATTGAGAATAAATTTAATCAAAATAATAGATCAGACGCGCCTAACTGGGCAACTCTGAACTCTGTCTTTTACTGAAGAGCTGGTTTTAAAAAAATTAGAACTCTAAAGATTCAACAAACAAAGCCACTATGTAAAATGGAAGTGTGTTAGTCTAGGTTGACTAGAGAAACAAATTCACAGATACACATATGTGTCCAAGAGAGAATGCTAAAGATCCAATCTCAATGGGTTAAGGGAAGTGAGTTTACAGCTATTTTCATACTTCACAATAATCATTTCAATCTGTCATTGTAATAATGATAATAATAATAAGAAGTTAGTGTAAAGAATATAGAATCAGATACTAAGCTAAATTCTTAAAACAGTTAACTCCAGTCCTTATTTAGTTGATCATAAACCTTATCTATTCTATCGATACAAAATATGAAATTTGGCATCTGACAGCATCAAGCTCGAGTCCGGCTTTCTGTCAGTCATTTTTACCTTCTGTCAGCCATTTTCACTAAGCAGCTCCAAGAAATTCAAGAGGTGATTTCATTCAATGAGCTCAAAACTATACATTAATCAAATTCATTTTTTGCCTTTTCACACAGAAATAAGCAAAAGCTACAGCCAAACAAAATAGTCAAAACTTTAACTTCCAGTATTCTCTCCAGAAAACAACCCCGTAAACCACATGGACATTTCTGACCTCCAGCTAGTCAAAGAAGAAAAACTACCATGAGGCATGGGTCAAACAAGTATCCACTGTGCATCTTTATGATTTGTTTGTCTAGTGCACTACTCCCAAGGTACCATAATCTGTTAGTCTGGACTGACTTAAGAAACAAATTCATAGACACTTATATGTCTGTAAGAGGGAACTTAATATCAAAGAGTAAATTTACATTGAGAAATATCCCAGCACAGTTCAGATTAAGTCCATAAGTCTGATATTAGCCTATATGTCTGATACTAATCTATAAATTGTTCTTCAAACTCACACAACACATGCAATGACAAAGAAGGCAGAAAGATCACAGGCAAGTGGGTGTAAAATCTTGTGGATCCAGTTGTACTGGTTTGGTTCTACAAATAGTTTGTCAACAGGAATATCCCAGAGGGAGTGTGTCTGGCCTCCAGTGAGCTATTTATCTCCTTTCTGCCTCCAAACTTACCTGATTGACAGGTAAACTCCACCCCTTCACAAGTTGACAAAAGATTACTCAATTGACACAACATCTAATGTCCCAGATTCCTCAGGAATGAAGATCTGGGTTACACCACCCAAATAAGGTATTCGGTATAGATAGTAAAAATGGTAGTTCTACCTATCACTTATAATCACGTGATCAATTGCAAAAGTGAGGTCTGTGATTATATTCCTTCTTTGTATATGCCTCTTGATTATCTCTCCTTTATTATGTGCAATATACCAGATACAATTAAATTCAGTGTGTTTTCATTTTTTTATGCATCATGGATGTATGTTGCAAGGTAAAAGTGTGACTTCATTTAAGCTTGGAAATTACATGTAGCCCAAAGAATTGTGTACAAGTGCCAAGTTGGCAAGGGGTTGGACTGATGGTTAGGTTTATTGTGCCAACCTGGTCAATAGGAAGATGTGAGGTTAATAGGTCACAATTTCATTAGAAGGCAAAGAGATAAATAGCTCTGCAAGATTAAGCCCCACCTTTCTTGTTTTCTGATGATTGGACCTGTGTGCTGCTGTTTTAGCTCGTTCTCTGCCTCAACCTGGTGCCACATCGCCTGTGGACCAGTGCAACCCATGGATCATGGATTGTGTTACTAGAGCTTGAGGTTCCTCTGAGACCTGCTTTTTCATGCTGCTGGTGTGTCAGCTACCTTGCTGCTATCTTGCATTACTTTAATTGCTTGTATGCTGACATTGTTGATATTCTGACTATAAGGATCTGTTTCATATACATTTTTTGTAATTCTTGTGATATTTCTATAATTTATATAAAAATTTTCTTTCTTTGGAGAATTGCTTTATTTCTCCATAATGTTCTATGGATAGGTTTCTGGATATAAGTTGGAAATTTGTGTCTTTCTAGGTTTGGTATATGTTGCTCCAATTTCTTCATTCCTGCATGCTGTCTGCACAGAGCCTGATGTTATTCTTATCTGTTTATCTTTTGGACTACTATTCTATTTTCTCTTGCTCCTCTTTGGATTCTCTCCTTTTCCTTGAAGTTGGATAATTTGAATACAAAATGACTTATCTTGTGGTTCTTATTTAATCTATTTGTGGTTCTCTCTTATGGTATCCCACATCATCCTCAGGCTTTCTTCAGATTCTTGGGTTTTTTATTTCATTTTTTCTTGTTTTTTGAAGTCTATATAGTTGTCTTCAACTTCATAGATTTGGTTTTCCTTTACTTCCATGGTATTGGCAAGTTTTTGTGTTATACTTTTAAACTCACCTGTCTTAATAGTTTCTGGTTATCCTTTGAATGTGAGGTTCTTAGTTTCTCATTTTTTTCCTTTGTTTTCAAGATCGACTATTATGTGGCACTAAAACACCATTCTGCTTTATTCACTTACTGACATTCATGTGCTCTTTTGTATATTCAATGGGTTTGGGGTAATCTTCAGTTGTTGACTTTAGTTTATCTTGACTTATTTTTATGGTTGTCTGTTGCTCTTATGTTGTGATTTTCTGGATGGCTATTGTTTTGCTGTTGGCTGTTAATTGTGTGGCATAGCTATAGATTGTGTTCAATGTCCTGGGCTCTGTGTTGAGTTGGACATGGTGGTGTTGACTCTGATTTATAGGAGGAAGATCAAATATGAGCTAGAAATCTATTGTTAGGAGATGAGGATGAATGGTAGAACTGTGTGAATAGGATGAATATGAGATAAGGGTTCAAGAGAAAGCTTATGTGATAAAATTATTTATAGGGAGTCTTCTGGTTAAATATAGTGTATTTTTTAACTTGAGAGAAATTTGGCTAGGACTTTCAGTTTTTGTGAAATGTTTTTAACTGAAAATTGGGGAGTATTGAGTCATGAGTTAGCATGGAAGGTTGAGTGGTGAGTATATTTAGTAATCTATCAGAGTCACTTATCAACTCAGTGCACAAAGACAAAATATAACATATTTACAAACATATTTAGGTAATCTTGTTTTTGAGTAAAGGAATTGAATTTCTGATACATCATTTGTAAACTGTCTTTCACTTATTTTTTAAAAAAATTCTTCCGCTTTTGTTTATCTGAGAAACATGCAAAAGACAAAGGTCATCCACATATGGATAAAATAACCGAAGAAAATATATAGGTATAAAATAGGGAGAGTGTGTCCAATTCATGTTATTTTATTTATAGCATAGACATTTATTTTGGCAGCAAAGCACTTCCCTGTTCTCATGGAGAAAAAGTCCCACCATACGTAGGGGAGTGGTAATAGGATTGTAAAGCAAACCCCCTTTGTCTGCCCTCCATGGCAGGGTTCCACAGTAGAAATAGGCTAAAAAAATGGAGGCTCAAAAGGAAGTGGAATTAAGCAGATGGAGGTCACAAGCAGGTTTGGTAAGTCCATGCACTTCCCAGTTTCTGACCTGGGGGAGAAAGAGCTGCCAAGCCTTGGTACTTCAAGAGTATGCTGTTTTTATTTTTCACAAAAGAAGATATTTTGAAAAGCAGCAACAACTCAACACACACAGAGTTCAGGTCTGGAGTTAGAGGAGCAGGATTCTTAGCTGTTATATGCTGTGTGAGAGTTGTCAAGGTAGCTGGGAGTTTCTATCTGGTGACCACTGGAGTTGAACTCTTACAAGAAAGGGAATGAGAATGAGATCATCTGAATGGAACTTTGGAGATTCTGCTTCCTGTGCCATGAGTCCCGTCCACCATGCTGCACACCTAGTGGTCAGAAATGTATGGGAGATGGGACAGCAGGTGAACCAAAGGTTGTAACTGGAGGATGGGATTGGGGACAGGTGAAAATGGGAGAGTCATTTATCCTGAATGGTATCAATGTTAGGCATGAGAGCACCATATAGGTTCACCACTGTGCCAAGCTCTATGGAGTTCTCTGGAGGTAAAAAGCAAGTCAGTGGGGGATTGAAAATATTCCTGGAGTACAGAGAAGTCTGTACAAATGAATTCCTATAAATTCAATTTCTACCTGATGAACTCTGTCTCACATAAGGAGAGCTGTAGTCAAGGTACCCAAGATATCGGTACTATCTTCCCAGGCTCCACCCCCCACCTCCTGTGGGGACTGAGTGACATTATTTCATCTTTCTCCCTTCATTTTAGTTCCTCCACCACCTGCTTATAATCCTTACAGTACTTAAAGTTGATTTGTTTTATGTATATTTTGTTTTTCTATTATACATATTAATAAGTAAACCTTCATTGCAGATATCTTTCATCTTTTTCCACTTGACATAGCAATATCACCTTGTAAAAATCTCAGGTGCCTTTTGATGTCATGTCAGAATCTCACTTTCCCTGAGGGAATCAATCCTTGGTCCCACTACAGCCATTCTCATCCACATCCACATGCTCTGACTTCTCTAGTCTCCATTCACTTGAGGCTAGGTCATATTATTAAATCCTCAAACATGGAATGGAGTAATTAAATGAATTAATATTTCAGATATTACCAAATAGTGCTAGCATCCAATGAATGAAAAGCAAACAGTCCTTAATGATTGAGGGAAAAAACTATCTTACTGGAAGTTTTAGATTAACTTTTGCCATGGTTTCATTTGATAGTGACATTATACAATAGTTCAAAAAGATTAATTCATTCAGGAAAATAGTCAATTATCTTCTTGTAGTTTATTGAATGGATCATTTCAATATAAGAGTGATTGGTATAGTTTGCTTATTGTTCTCTCTTTTAAAAAACATTTCATGTTTTTTATGTTATGTCATGTTACTTAACTCTAAATTATTTTTCAGCAAGTATTGCAGTGCCAAATTGTGAGTTCTTTTGATCATCTTTGTGCTGTTTTCTCTCTGATGTGATATTGTGTAATTGATTTTTTTAAATAACTGCATACCTTCCTGTCACTCACATTCACCACCGGATAGCTCAGTGAGCCCTGTCATTTGTATGAAACAATCACTTGAGGTTAGGCTAGAACTCTCAAGGAAGGGAGTGATTGCATAAATGACTCATTCAGATATTGCTAAATGGTACTTTGCTAGCATACAATGGAGGCAAACCATGAAGTCTCACAAATAAGGAAAGACCAAAATGATTGAGAAGATTAATTATCTCTTTCAATTTTATTCAGATAGAGTATTATAACCAATTTTTGCAATAGTATCTATGAATAGTGACATCCTCAAAGAGTTCAAGACATAAATGCACTTAGCAAAATGCTTAAATGTCTTCTTGGATTTCAGTAATAAGATCATCTCTATAAATTAGTGAGTAATCTTATTGTTTTCTCTTACTAAAACATGCCTTTATTCATTTATGCTATATTACATTATCTTAACTAACTATAACTTATTTTTCAGCAAATGCTCCAGTGTCAAAAGGTGAGCTATTTTGTTTGCTTTTGTTTTATACTCCTCTCTCATGTAATATTGCATACTGCATCCTAGCAATGGTTCCTGTTAGTTTCCCACTCTATACTCCAATTTCATCTTCTGGAAATTTCAGGCTTTCTTTGGAGCTTAATTCCATGTGAGAATCTCAGGTTCCCTGCAGGGATCAGCCACACTCTTACCACACCTGCAGTCTTTCCTCTCATCCACAACTTAGTGGATCCTGAGTGGATCCTTAGTAGACCATTAGTCTACACTCGATTACGGTTGGTCAGATTGCCAAACATTGAAATATAGACTGGAGTTATTACACGAAAGGATAATTCAGGTATTTTCAAACATAGCTAGCATTGAATGGAAAGATAAGATAAAGTTGATAAAAACAGGAAGACATCTGAGTGTTGATTATCTGAAGTATTGATTATGTCTACAACACATGTTCAGATTGTATATAGCAGCTATTTTGTGCCTTAGTATTTATGAGTATAGCTTCTCTACAACAGTCCCCAAACCATAATCTACTGGAGGAAGTAGATAATTGCTTCTTGCATGTCAAATGTGAAATGATATGTTTGTAACGATATGATTTTCCTCTCTCATTCTTGTTTTCAGAGACAGTTCCAAAAGGCAAAAGTGAGTTGTTCTCTGTCTCTATTTTGTTTTTCTATTCAGTGTAACGCTGTCCAACTTTTCCTAGTAAATTGTCCTGTTCAATTCCACTGTACATCTCAAGATCATCTTGTGGAAATCTCCAGTTCATTTCTTTATTTACACTATGTTGCTTTGCTGTAATCTATCATTCAGCAAGGACTCCAGTGTCAAATAGTGAGCTCTTCTGGCTGTTTTGGTTTTGTTTTCCATCTCATGCAATATTGTGCAACACATCCCAGTAAAGGTTGTGGTAAATTTTTCAGTCTACATTCCAGTTTCATCTTATGGAAATCTCGGGTTCTTTTTGGACATTATTTCAGTGTGGGAATCTCGGGTTCCCTGCAGTCTTTCCTGTCATTTACATCCACCCAGGGGGTAGGTCAGGCCCCACTCAATTGAGGATAGTTCAGATTGTCAGACCATCAAACATCAACTGAAGTCATTACCTAATCAGAGAGTTCAATTATTTTCCAAGACAACCAACACATCAAGGGAATAAGAAGGTAAGTATTTAAAAGCAAGTAATGTAAATAAACTTCTATCATTCACACCTTTTAATTATTTTAATTGATTTTGTACTTTTCCAGAGGGATGCTTTAGTGTGAATGGCGAGTGTTATTTTAGTGCATATAAGGAGAAAAATAGCTGATGAAATAAGACTCTTAGATGGCCAGAGAGTACAGTACATAACACCTCAAATTATATAAAAATTAATTTTCCAAATGGTAATGTTATTTTGCTGAAATTGTTACTAATTTTAAAATGAAATTTTTGTTATTCAGAAAAAAGAGAAGATGTGATGGGCAGACTTACACACCTGGTCAATATTTCTTGACCTGAATAATAAATTGATAGTGTTAGTATCTACATAAAGTAATCCATGTCATGCCAAAACTGTAAACTGAATGTATTTGTGGAGGATAAATAAATGAATATATTATAATTTTAGTCCAATCTCATGTTAATATAAGTCATGCAGAATTCAGTTTATAACAGGCACAAAGCTCAAACCACCATTTTATTTTACATCCATAGACAATATCATACAGCACTATAGTTAGAAATAATTTGTACCTAATCAATATTCAATTAAGTGTTAGTTCAAATTTCTCTTCATAAAACATTGTCCTTTTTCTTTTTCAGACCATATCCAGAAATCTAAAGGTGAGTTTTTTGCTACCTGGAAAAAGGAAGACATAAAACAAGAGCAAACTCATTCCACTTCAATTTTGCTAATCTAACGTGTCTTAAGGTGTTTTAATTTATACTCCTTGACCAAGGCCATGCTTCCATCCTAAGGAGGCATACAGTTACAAGAACACATAATTTTCCCAAACATGAATAAACTTTGTAAAGCACATGAAAATATTTACAAGATGTCTAGCAAAGTGTAATCACAAATTTTTCATTGGCAGAGGAGAGACATACTCCAAAAACGATGCAGATCCACTTGGGACATTTAGAGAAATATTTATAGAAAGTCAAGCAAGGAAATTTGAAAAATGCATATGGGTATGGTATAAAAATAAGAGAAATATCAAAATAGTGAACATGTGATCTCCCTCACTGTGAATGTTACATATCTTCAGTGTGCTGATGACAGAGTAGCAGACAGGCACAAAATAACAGTACAAATTTTCCCCACTATTATTTTACTCTATGGAATATATCTGCCTCTATTTTTCTTTTAGTGCTTAAGCAAGGTGATCAATATTGCACTCATTTTTGGGGAGGGGCATCACTGCCCTCTGGTGGTCATGGGAGCTACCCAGCCTTGCTCCTGGAGAGCTGCCACTGGATTTGAACCACCAAGCCCGTGGGCCACAGTCCCACACTCAACCACTACACCACCAGGGCACAGCCCCTACTGCATTGGTTTATGTTTCCTATTTTCTACAGTTCAGTCACAAAAACATTTAAACAGTCACCACCTATCTCAATTTTAGATCATTTACTTCTTTACCCCATGGCTCCCCCACCCCATTGTGCACAAGTAGCCATTAACAAGTTATAGTCTCTACTATTTAACTGAATTTCTCATATCGAAAAACATTGAGATAATTGAAACAGCAGCAATAAAAAAAACCTACAATTCCAAAACAAAATTCATATTAGTGCAGAGAGGAGCAAAAATGAAATAAATAGCAGAGAAACATACTGTGTTTTCCCGAAAGTAAGACAGTGTCTTAAATTTATTTTTCCTCAAGAAGACACCCAAGGGCTTATTTTCAGGGAATGTGTTATTTTTTTTAAGTACGGTACAACAATCTACTTTTATTCTAATATAGTTAAGTCGTCTTTTCTGGACCATCATCATAACTCTCCAAACCCCAAATTACATTCTGAATTTCTTGTGACTCTATTTCCTTTAGAACCATTGCTCCCAATCTCTCATGTCGAGCAATAGAGCTCTCATTAAAGGAGCAGCTGTTATCCATGTAAGCTGCTAGGAGTGCATTGGTAACAACATGTCAGAGATTTTACCCCATTACTTCTTCACTCAAATCATGACCTCTTGCGGGCTAGGCTTCGCAAGTTTCCATGCTTGTTTGTTCTCATTGTAGTTTCAGTGGACTCATTAATTTCCATGTGCACATGGTCTTTAAATGGCTTGTGTATTGCAATACCAAGAGTCTGCAGATAGGTCACAATAGAGCAGAAGAGAACGGCTGCCCATGTTGTCACCTCTCCCAGAGGAAATACGTGGGTCGTGTAGATAGACTGTGTAGCCATGCCTATCACTAGGTTTTATTCCTGGGGTAGGGCTTATATTGGAAAATGCTTAGAAATCCTGGTAGGACTTATTTTATCGGTAGGTTTAATTTTCAGGGAAATGCTGTGGAAGCTCTACAAAGTTGGAATGGGTCAAAGTGTAGATCAAGGAGATGTTCCATTTTGACCTGGTATCATCTGGAGGTAGAACTGTGAACCACCAGGAAACTGAGAGAGCAGCAGTTGGAACCAAGCAGTGGGTGTCCAGTGAGCATGTTGGCCTTCTCCACTGTCTTACTGTCCCTTCTGTCTCTCTCTGGTGTTTGGCGGTTTTCAGATCCTTAGCTATTGAATCAATGTCCACAGTGATGGCCAACTGGGCTTTCTTCCTTATGTTCGCATCTTGATTATTGGAGATGACTTACTTGAGATGTCATTTGTCAGGAACTAGAACACCTACTAATTAATTTTTATAAAATAGCAACACTCCACCCAATTTTTAATTCTCTTTTCAGTGCTCACAAGAGTAACTCATCCTTTCTTATCTCCAGTAGCTTTCTCTGCTGCATTATGTGCTCATCACCTTTCATCATAATGCTAATAAAACTGTCTTCATGATTCTGGGACCAAGAAAAATTTATATATATATTCAATATATATAGTATTTGGAGGAACAAATATTGGTATTTGAAACAAGTATGTGTCAGCATCTGATAAATTACTTCAAAAAAAGGGAAATAAATGACATCAACAGAAGACATTCCCTAGAAAATGCATTACAGGTGGAATCATCATATGACAATGACTGTGAACTTCTTTTTGACAGTGTAGCACACTGACTTTCCAGGTTGGGACTTATCCTCAAATTTCCTCCTAAAATGTGACAGACCTCCTGCATATTTTCATTCATAGCTATGAATGGCCTGCTAACAAGAATGCCTTAAATAAAAAAAAAAACACTTATCCCATTAGAAGTATTGAATTACTGCAGGGGTACTGGTTCAGAAGAAGTGTATCATAAAAATTTTGTTCCCTAATGTCTGTGAATACTAGCCTTGTAAAATAATTGATCAATATTAATTTGTGAGAAGTTGATTGTATTTTGAATGTCAAATTAATATTTTTATGTTATGAATGATCTAGTTTTACTCTTTCTCTTTTCATGTAAATTGTGTTCTTTCTTTCTATTTTAATTCTTAAGCAGGATCTCCAAAAGAGAATGGTGACTTTGTGTTTCTTGAATTTGCTGGCTTACCAAATATAAATTTGTGGACTCTTTCACTCTGTGTTCCTATGATTTACTCATTCTACGTACTCTTGTACCTTCAGGAACCTCAGTGACTTCTGTTACTAGTGCAGATTCTAGCAACCCCAACAGTCTTCCTGCTCATCTGAATCCACCCAGGGGTAAGTCAGTGCATACTGTCTAGAATCCAGTCATTATGTGAGAGGTCTTTGACAGCACAACACTTCTTTGTTTCTATGCTTGACAGTGCATAAAAACAAACCACAAACCTTAGGAAAAGGACTCTGTTCAGCTAAAGGAGATAAGGAACGTCACAGGGGAAGCCCAGGACGTGGATTTTGCAGAGATTGTGTGCTTCGACTTCTGGGAGACTATGTTCAATCTCACTATTCAGGCAGGACAACCATGTTGCAGAACATGGGGTCAGGAAAGGACACAGTCTGTCTGTTGCTGAGTTGTCCTCAGCCTTGTGTCACAAGAGGCGGTGCCTTTGTTCTAACCTTGTATACTACTTGGGGTCAACAATGGTACAGCTCTCAAAAGCAACGAAATACATGAATGGTATCAATATCTCTATAGAGCAATTTATACCATACCAAAATCTAAACAGAATGAAGTGAAGCATAAATGTGATCATCATACTGTATAATAATTCCATTCGCTATCACTGTAGAACATATCTAATTCAGAGAAAGGAAGACACAAAGCTCATTTGACCATTTTAAGACTGGGTACCATGCCACACAGAAGTACGGGTGAGAATAGATATAAACAATCAATAATCAGAATTTTTCATCACAGTTTCCTTTCATAAAATTATATAGAACTTCTTTTCCCAGGGAGGACCCAGGAACATGAAAGTGATTTTTTTGTCATCCTAATGAATGGATACACCAAACAAAAGTGAATTCATTTCGATCAATTTTAACAATCATTTTCTAAAGTATCTAAAAATCTATAAACTTTGCCCTTCCTTAAAAATGTTATTGTTTCCAGATAAGCAGGCATATATTTCCAAAAATTCCATTTTTTGAAACAAAATTTCATAGAACATGAAAAAAATTTAAATGGCATATGGAAACTACCTTAAGGATAAGAATATTGGGCTGAACCCAGTGGCGTAAGTGGTTGAGTGTGGGACTGTGGCCCTCGGGCTTGGCTCTTCAAATCCAGTGGCCACTCTCGGGAACAGCACTGGGTAGCACCCATGATCACCAGAGGCAGTGATGGCCCCCCCAAAAAAACAAAACAAAACAAAACAACAACAACAACAACAACAACAAAAAGATAAATATGTTGGCGCAAGGGAGGTGCAAAAAACATTAAAAAAAAAGCATCTTGTTGGCAGAGAGAGACACACTGTAGAGGATATTGAGCATGAAGTAGACCTGTTTAGCATACTCAGAGGAAATATTTGGAGTAGACCAGGGAAGAAATTTTGAGAAATATGGGAGTGTATGGAACAGTAAGAGAAATAATGCAACTGTGAATATGCATTCTCCCTCATTGTGAATGATAAAAAAACCTTCAATGTGCTCTTAGAAGCACTAATTCCATAGGAATTAGAGAGCTCTGATTATCCCCACTGATATTATCCTTTACTGTAAAAGTCTTCCTCTATTGACTCTTTGATTTTAGCTTTTAGGCGGTTTGGTACACAATTTATTTATTTATTTTTTTTTTTGTGGCATCACTTCCCTCTGGTGGTGGGAGTAGGAGGCTCAGCCTTGCTGCTGGATTTGAACCTCCAACACAGTGGGCTACAGTTCTGCGCACAACCACTACACCACTGGGGCTCAGCAATTTTTTTTTGGTGGGGTTACACAGTTTATTAATAGTTCCTACCATTTAATGATCCAAGCAAAGAAACGGTGACACAATCGCCACCCAATTCAAGTTTTAAAATTTTCTTTTTTCCCAGCTCTCCTTGGGTCTGACCTATTGACTCCACACCTCCCTGCCTAGCAACCTAGTAACCATTAATCTAGTTATTATCTCTATGAATTAACCCCCACTGAATTTCTTACACAGAAAAAAACATTCAGAGAATGAAAACAAAGAAAACAATATGACAATACAAATGAGAAATTAATGCAGAGACAAATCAGAAGGAAACAGAAATCAGAAAACCACAGAAGGCCAATTCATTTGAAATAGATCAAAATGGAGATCAATGGAGAAGGTGTTCTGTTTTTCTTCCTGGCATCTCCTGGAGGTAGCACATGTGCCAGCAGGAACCCAAGGGAGCCAGTAGCTGGAACCAAGCTCTCAGTGTCTAGTGGGCGCATGGGCCTTCCCTTCTCTTCTACCTTCCCAGCCTACAAACTGTTATTTGGTAATTAGCTATTGAGTCATTTTCCAAGATTGAGGGCAGTTGGCTCCTTATGTTTACATTTTAATTTTTGGAGAGGATTTATTTTGATGTGGTCAGTCTGCAATTTGGAAGGAGACTCTATCCATTCATCCTTATATAAATGCACCACAGCCAACTCATTTTATCTACCTTCTAGTTCTCAAAACTCATCTCTACTAATCTCCAATGGCTTTATCTAATGCAGTATATTAACACATTTTCATGATGATATTAGTAAAACTATCGTGAACCTCCTTAGAAGGAGGTCTATTTTAATAGTATTTTCAAGAACATATGTAGAACCTCAGGACTCAAAATCTGAATAAAAAAAGTATCTATGTAAGATACTCCCTAATTAAATATGCCAGACAATTCCATGTAAAGGTACTGATGGAAGTGTTTTTTTTGTGATATGACTTAAGCTCTAACTGTTTGTCTTGGGCTTGATTCATCCTGTTCTAAAAGTTGTTAATTCCCTTTTGACAGTGCAGTGGATATTGGTTAAAATCATTGAATTACCAATATTGATGACTCCTACCCCAGATCATTATTGCATAAATTATTGTGTTAGTCTGGGTAGACTAGAGAAAGAAATTAATAAGCACACATAGGTATATAAAGGAGAGGTTTATATACAGGAGGAATGGAACATTGAAAAAAAACATCCCAATCCAGTCTATAATCAAGTATTAGCCCATATGTCCAATACCAATCCATAAGTCCACTTCAAACTCACAAAGCACATGCAATGGCACAAGGACAATCACAGGGCAGTGGGTGCAGAGTCTTGTGTAACCAGTGGCTATAGAAGCATCTCAGCATTTGAAAGGGTCTTCTTGCAGCATCTCCAGTTATCAGGGCTCAGAGTCTGTCAGCATGCTGCCATGTGTCTAGTCAGTTGCAATGTCTCCCAGGGAGTGAGTCTTGTGTCTGGTTAATAGAGTGTCTCCAAGGGACTGAGTCATAAATCTCTCAACTCCAAGGGAGAAATTTGGCCAGATTTCCCAGAATTCTCAGGAGAAAGCCTTGCCCAAACAGAGATCTCATTGGCTTACTCTCCATAATTACAGCCTAAACTACCCCTACCCTACACTTCCAGTCCTGAAATTGACATGAGATTACATGACTGCCACGATTATCAACCCTCTCTAAAGTTACATGACCCCTTTCCAAAGTTTCAGATTCCAATGACATAATTGCAGTAAGACCTTAAAGGGAAGAGGAACTATTATCTCATTAAGTGTATTGAATTATTGTGGGGCACTGCCAACATGATGTGTACTGTAACAATTTCATCCCATGGCATCAATGAATACTGGGATTATGAAATAAATCATAAATAGTAATTCAAGAGACCATGTGGGTAATTATATTCTTGTTTGTCAAATTTGAGATTCTTTAGCTCTGGAATTAAGTGACAATTTTTTCTTCTTTCTCTTTCCCTTTAATTTTTTTTTTCAGCAAGCCATCCAGAACAGAATGGTGAGTGAGGCTTTGCTTTTGTTATGTTACTGAATATCATTTTGCTGAAAACTTTACCGGAGATTTCCCCATCATTTTCCCACTCCATAAGCACCTAGTAACCATTAATCTAGTTATTATCTCAACTCAGATTGTCTTCTGTCATTACACAGATTCCAGCTCCCAAGGCAATCTTCCCTGTCATCAGTATTCCCTCAGGGACAAAACGGTGGAAGCTGTGTCCTGGCCTCTACAGGATTCAGTCATCTTGGAGTAGTGATAGTAAAACCCTTTATGGCTTTTTTTTGTTGGTATTTTAGGTTGAAAAATACATGGGAATAACCCACAAAAGTCAGGAAATGGACTTTCTTTAGTTGACGAAGTCATACACATTCACAGGGAAAGTCCTGGAAGTAGATTTTGCAGAGGGTGTGCATAGCCCCCTGAGAGATCATTTTCACTCTCACTACCCAGGCAGTACCAAGTTTTTCCAGGCCTTTCTTCGCACAAGCACAAGGCCATGAAAGTTTATATTATGGTCCAGTTTGCTTGGGTAGCCACTACTTACTGACAACAGGCCTAGTCCAGCACTCAAGAATAAGCATTAAATGATCATGATTTTTATGGCCAGTGTGTTACATGTCTCAATGTTTGTTCATAGAATATAAGACATACATCATATAATCATGCAAAACAGCAGCTAGTTGAAGGTAAAATTTTTAGCCACCTTGGGTTAGGACAGAATCCCTCAATATGTTAAGAAACATACCTGAAAAAAATAAACCAAACATTTTACTTTTCAGCTGAGTACTGAATTTCTCCCCCCATATCAGGAATAAGACAAAGATATCTGTCCCAATGAGATGATAATTAATGATTAATATGGACAAGAAGCAGGTAGATCTGTTTATAATGGAAAACAAAATGATCTTGTATATAGACGATATTACAGGAAAAAGGAGTCTTTCAAAAGTCAATATCTTTATTGCCTTTGATGGACTATATTTATAGGCAAGAAAAATCAGTAAAGTCATCAACATAGGACGTCACAGAAATGTCTCACTGTTGAAGGAGCAGGGAGTTTCCAAGTATGTGAGTCAGAAGTCGTGCTGGAGGCTTCTCTTCACTCACATCAGTTGGGGCTCAGATCTCAGCATCAGCAAGAAAGATGGGAGATTGCTGAAAACCATGGGGATCTGACAACCTACTGATCTGTTGCTCAAGTTAAAAGAACTTGAAATCAGAGGGTGAGCCAGAGTATGATTGAGAGCCTGAAAAGAAATACAAGCCCTCTATTCTACAGCATCCATTTCTATCCACAGAACTAGGAAATTTTTCTTTCAAGTTTTAAAATCAGGGCTATCGTCTAATTAAGAATATTGCTAGATATTCATGGACAAACAGAGAATCCTTATAGTACTGAATGTTGATTTCTTTTGTCTTGTCTGTATTTTGCTTTTTCTAAAAGACATAATAAAGAACATACCTTCATTGCAGATATCTTTCATCTTTTTCCACTCCATATTGCAATTTCATCTTGTGGAAATCTCAGGTGCCTTTTGATGTCATGTCAGAATCTGATTCCCTGAGGGATCAATCCTTGCTCCCCCTGCAGCTCTTCTCATCCACATAACACATGCACTCACTTCTCTAGCCTCCATTCACTTGAGGCTAGGTCAGATTATGAAGCCCTCAAACATGGGATAACATATGAATGACTGTTTCAGATATTACCAAACAGTGCTAGCATCCAATGAAAGTAAAATATACAGTCCTTATTGATAGGGTGTGTGTGGGGAAACCTATCTTGCTTGAAATAATGAATTATTTTTGCCAAATTTATTCAGATCATATGATAAACAACTTCTGTTATGATTTCAAAGAATTATGAAATTATAAAATCATTCAAAAAGAGTAATTCAATCTGAAAAATAGTCAATTTTCTTCTTGGATGTCACCAGGTAATTCATTTCAATATAAGAGTGATCAGGATAGTTTGTTTATTTCTTTCTCTTTAAAAAAACATGAATGATTTTATTTTTGTTATTGTTTTATGTTATGTTATGTCATGATACTTAGCTCTAATTTAGTTTTAAGCAAGTACACCAGTGTCAAATGGTGAGTTTTTTGAACACCTTTGTATTTCCTTCTCTCTGATGCAAAATTGTGTAATTGAATTATTTTTTGTTAAATAACTACAGACCTTCGTGTCATTCACATCCACCATGGGATAGCTCAGTGAGTGCTGCCATTTGTATAAAACAATCACTTGAGGCTAGATTAGCTCATTAAACCCTCAAACATGGAAAGGAGTGATTACATAAATGACTCCTTCACATATTGCTAAGTGGTTCCATGCAAACAATGGAGGGAAACCATGAAGTTCTCATAAAAAGAGAAAGAACAATATTATTGAAAAAATTATATTATACCTGTCAGTTTTATTTGAGTAGAGCATTATAGTCATTTTTTGCAATAATATTTAGGAATAGTGGCATCCTAGAAGAGTTCATGACATTAATGCACTTAGGAAAATGCTTAAATGTCTTCTTGGATTTCAGCAATGAGATCATTTCTGTAAATGAGTGAATACTTTAATAATGTTTTTGTTTTCTCTTAATAAAAACATGACTTTATTTCTCTATGCTATACTGTATTATAAGCTGTAACTTATTTTTCATCAAATGCTCCAGAGGCAAAAGGGTGAATTCTTTTGATTGGTTTTGTTTTATTTAATCTCTCTCATGTAATATTATTGTATAATGCCTTCCAGCAATTATTCCTCTTAGTTTCTCACTCTATACTCCAATTTCATCTTCTGAAAACCTCAGGTTTTCTTTGGAGATTAGTTTCATGTGGGAATCTCAGCTTCCCTGCATGAATGAGCCCAGTCCCTTACTGCCCCTGCAGTCTTTCCTTTTATCCACAACTACCTCAAGGATAGTTTAGTGGGTCCTGGGACACTCAATTAGGGTTAGTCATATTGCCAAACATTGAAATATAGATGGGAGTTATTACATGAAAGGATAATTCAGGCTTCTGCAAACATGGCTAGTTTTCAAGGAAATGATAAGATAAAGCTGATAAAAATAGGAAAACCCCTTTCCCATCTGAAATATTGGATTCTGCCTACATTTGTTCAGTTTGTGTATAACAACTATTTCATGCCTTGGTATCTATGAGTATTGCCTCTTTACAACAATCCCCAAACTATAATCTATCAGAGGAAGTGTGTCAAATTAGATGTTAAATATGAAATAATATGTTAGTAAATGATATGACTTTCTCTTTCTTTCTCTCATTCTTATGTTTAAAAACACAGTTCCAAAAAGCTCTCTTTGTCTCTGTTTTGCTTTCCTATTCAGTGAAATACTGTGCCAGCTTTTGTAGCAAATGGTTCTGTTCAATTCCACTGTATATTTCAAGATCATCTTACGGACATCTTCAGTTCATTTCTTTATTTATACGGTGTTACCTTACTATAACCTATTATTCAGCAAGGAACTCCAGTGTCAAATGATGAGCTATTTTGATTTTTTGCTTTGTTTTCCATTTTATGCAATATTGTGTACCATATCCCAGCAAAGGTTGCAGTAAAATTTTCAGTCCACATTCCAATTTCACCTTATGGAAATCTCAGGTTGTCTTTTGGCATCAGTTCAGAGTGGGAATTTCAGGTTTACCTGCAGTCTTTCCTGTCATTCACATTCACCCAGGGGTTAGGTCAGCTCCCACTATCCTGAGGATAGTTTGGGTTGTCAGATCTTCAAACACTGACTGAAGTCATTACCTAATGAGATAGTTAAGTTATTTTCCAACATAGCTTACATCCAAGGGAACAATAAGGAAAATATTAAAAGCAAATTATCAAAATAGATTTCTATTATTCACTTATATATTTCCTTTTAATTATTTGTAATTGATTTTGTACTCTATTTTTTGCAGAGAGAGGCATATGTGTGAAAGGTGGGTGTTATTTTAATCCACATAAGGAGAAAGATAGCTGATGAAATAAGATTCTTAGATGGTCAGACACTAAAAGTATATAACACCCCACATTATACAAAAATTAATTTGCCAAATGGTAATTGCCTATTACTGAAATTGCTACTAATTTTTAAATGAAATTCTTGTTAATCAGAAAAAGAGAAGATGTGATGGGCAGAATTATACAGCAGTTCTATATTTCTTGACCCGGTTAATAAATTGATAGCCCTAATGTCTACATAAATTAATCCATGTCATGCCAAAATTGTAAACTGAATGGATTTGTGGAGGATAAATTAAATGAATATATTATAATTTTATCCAAACTAATATCAATATAAGTCATGTAAAATTCAGTTTATGACAGACAGAAAGTTCATACCACCATTTTTTCTTATGCCCATAAATAATATCATACAGCAATACTTGGGAATAATTTTCAAATAATCACTATTCAACAGAGTTAGTTCAAAATTTCCTTCATAAAGCATTGTCTGTTTTCTTTTTCCAGAGCATGTCCAGAAAATTGAAGGTGAGTTTCTTGTTACCTGGAAAATGAAGATTTAAAACAAGAACAAATTCATTCCACTTCAGTTGTGCCAGTCACTATCTAAAGTGTCTTACAATGTATACAGTGTGCACTCACTGAACACGGTCATGCTTCCATCCTAAGGAGGCACATAGTATCAAAAATACATCATTTTTTTGTAAACACTCATGAACATTTCAAAGAATATGTACATAGTCACAAAACGTTTAGCAAACTGAAACCACAAAATAGTTCACTGGCAGAGGAGGGACAAACTATAGAGGATATGGGAAAGGATGTCGGTCAGCTTGTGACATTCAGAGAAATATTTAGAGGAAGCCAAGCAAGGACATGTGAAAAATACATATGGCTTTGGTATAAATAAGAGAAGTATCAAGATAGTGAACATGTGACCTCCCTCACTGTGAAAGTTATGCATCTTCAGTGAGCTGATGATAGCATAGCAGGAGAGCACACCATCTCAGCACAGACTTTCCCCACTATTGTTTTACTCTACCGCAAATATCTGCCTCTATGTTTCTTTAATTTTAGTGTTTAAGCAATGTTATCAATACTGGATTAATGTGTGTTTCCTATTTTCTGCAGTTCAATCATATTCAAAGATATTTAAACAATCACACCAATCTCAATTTTAGAACATTCACTTCTTTGTTTCCAAGAGTCCATTGTTCTCCCACCCCACTGTGCAATCCCCAAGTAACTATTAACCAAGCCATGGTCTCTATCATTTAACCGAAGTTGAATTTCTTATATAGATAAACATTGAGATAATTGAAACAGCTGCAACAAAAAACACTAAAATTCTAAAACAAATCCACATTAGTGCAGAGAGAAACCACAAGGTAATAAATAGCAGAAAAACATATCGTGTTTCCCTGAACAGACAGGCTCTTAAATTTATTTTTCCTCAAGAAGACACCCAAGGGCTTATTTTCAGGGGATGAGTTATTTTTTTTAAGTGCAGTACAATGATCTACTTTTATTCAAATATAATTAAATCATCTTTTCATCATAACTCTATGAACTCTGAATTCCTTCCTGAATTTCTTGCAACTCATTTTCTTTAGAGCCATTGCCATTAGTGTTCTCAATATATTAGCAGCTCTTATCTATGTAACATGCTTGCAGTGTATTGGTAGCAACGTGCCAGTGATTTTATCCCAAGAAATCTTCACACAAATTATGAACTCTTGCAGGCTAGGTTTCACAAAGTTTCCACGCTGGTTTCTTCTCATTCTGTTTTCAATGGGCTCGTTAATGTCCACATGCAAATGGTCATTGAATGGCTTGTGTGTTAAATATCAAGAGTCTGCAGAGAGGTCCCCATTGAGCAGAAGAGAAGGGCGGCCCATGTTGTCACCTCTTCTAGAGGAAATACGTGGGTTGTGTAGATAGACTTGGCAACCACGCCCATCACTCGGTCCTATTTTCGGGGTCGGGCTTATATTGGCAAATGCTTAGAAATCGTGTTAGGGCTTATTTTATGGGTAGATTTTATTTGGGGGGAAATGCGGTGGAAGCTCTGCAACGTTGGAATGGGTCAAAATGTAGATCAAGGAGAAGGTGTTCCATTTTGACCGTCTGGTATAATCTGGAGGTAGTACCGTGAACCACCAGGAATCTGAGGGAGCAGCAGTTGGAACTGAGCAGTAGGTGTCCAGTGGGCATGCTGGCCTTCTCCACTGTCTTACAAATCCCTTTTTTCTTTCTCTGGTATTTGGTGGTTTTCAGATCCTTGGTTATTGAATCAATGTCCACAATGATGGCTGGGTTTTCTTCCTTGTGTTTGCATCTTGATTGTTGGAGATGACTTACTTGAGATATGGTCTGTCAGGAACTAGAACACCTTCTAATTCATTCTGCCAGAATTGCAACATCGCTGCCTTCTCTGGCATAACTCTCAGGCCTCAGGACCTCTCAGGAACTTAAGATGCTTCTCTCTCTCTCTCTCTCTCTCTCTCTCTCTCTCTCTCTCTCTCTCTCTCTCTCCTGTCTGTTCCCTTCCCAAAAGCCTTTTGGTATCTCAAATAAATTTAAAAATAGTAACACCTCCACCCCATTTTTGATCTTTTTTCAAGGACTCACAAAATTAATTCATCCTTTCTCATCGCCAGTAGCTTTATCTACTGCATTATACTCTCATCACCTTTCATCCTAATGTTAATAAAACTGTCTTGATGATTCTGGGACAATGAAATATATATGTATATGTATATATGCATATGTGTACATATATGTATATATAATTTAAAAAATAGTATTTGGAGGAGTGGTTTTAAAACACCTTTAGTCAAAGTCTGATAATCCACTTCCTCAAAAAAGGAAATAAATGATATCTACAGAATACATTCCCAAGAAAATGCATTACAGGTGGGATCATATGTGATGATTGTGAATTTCTTTTTGACAATGTAGCACACATTAGTTAAGTTACTGATTTTTCAGGGTGGGACTTTTCCTCACATTTTCATCCTAATGTGGGGCACACCTCCTACATATTTCCATTCATAGGTATCAATGGCCTGATGTCAAGAATGCCTTAAATAGTAAAACACTTATCTCATTAGAAGTATTGAATTACTTCAGGGACATTGGTTTAGAGGTTGTGTATCACAGAAAATTTAGTTCACTGATGTCTGTGAATATTAGCCTTGTAAAAAAATCCATTAATAGTAATTTGTGAGAAGTAGATGACTGTATTTTGAATGTCAAATTGAGATTTTTTTAAACCTATGTTATGAATGGTCTAGTTTTATTCATTCCATTTCCATATAAATTGTGTTCTTTCTTTCTATTTGAATGCTTAAGCAGGCCGTCCAAAAGAGAATGGTGAATTTGTGTTTCTTGGATTTGGAAGGTTAACTCAATATAAATTTGTGGACTCTTTTACTGTGTGTTCCTATGATTTACTCATTCTATGTACTTCTGTGCCTTCAGGAACCTCAGTGGCTTTTGTTAATGGCACAGACTCTAGCAGCCACAACAATTTTCCTGCTCAGCCGAATCCACCCAGGGGTAAGTCTGTGCATACTGGAATATCCAGGATCCATTCGTCATGTGAGAGATCATTAACACCACAACTCTTCTCTGTTTCTATGTTTGAGAATGCCTAGAAAGAAACTACAAACCCCAGGAAAAGGACTTCCTTCAGCTGAATGAGATAAGGAGCTTCACAAAGGAGGCTCAGGAAGTGAATTTTGGAGAACTCTGTGAGATTGTGCTCACTCTCACTCTTCAGGCAGGACCACCATGTTGCAGGACACAGGGTCAGGAAAGAACACTCTATGTCTGCTGCTGAGTTGTCCTCAGCCTTGTGTCACAAGAGGGGATCCCACTGTTCTAACCTGTATGCTTCTTGGGATCAACATTGGTGCAGTTGCTCTGAAGAGCAATTAAGTGTATTGATAATATTAATATCTCTGTAGAGAAATCCATACGACATCAAAATCTAAACATGATGAAGTGGAGCATAAATGTGATAATCATATTGTTATAATAATCCTATTTGCTATCACTATAAAACATATCTGATTCAGAGAATGGCAAGCACAGAGCTCATCTCACCTTTGTAAGACTGGGTACCATGCCACACAGGCGTAGTTGTAGGAATAGATATGAAAACTCAATAATCAATCAGAATTTCAATCACAGTTTCCTTTCATAAGGTAATATAGAATTTATATTCCTAGGGAGGACCCAGAACACGAAAGTAAGCTCCTTGTCATCCTACTAAACGGAAATACACAAAAACAAATTCATTTCAGTCAGTTTTAGCAACCATTTTCCGAAGTATCTAAAAATCTATAAACTTTGTACTTCCTGAAATGTTCCCATATAAGGAGGCACATATTTCCAAAAATACATATATTTTTGAAACACATTTTCATAGAACATGAACAGAATGCTAATTATCAAATAGAAACTCCCATAAAAGTAAAAATATTGGGAGGAGGTGCAAAATATATAAAAAAATAAGAATATTTTGTTGACAGAGAGAGAAAAACTGCAGAGGAAAGTGAAAATAAAGGGGACCCATTTAGGATACTCAGAGAAAATATTTGAAGTAGATCAGGGAACAAATATTGAGAAATATAGGGGTGTATGGTACAATCATAAGAGAAATAGCATGACTGTGAATATGCATTCTCCCTCATTGTGAATGATACATACCTTCAATGTGTTCTTAAGAGAGCAGCAGATATCATGCCATAGGAATTAAAGAGCTCTGATTATTCCCACTGATATTATTCTCTACTGTAAAGATTTTCCTCTCTTAACTCTTTTTTTATAATTTTATTGGGGGCTCATACAGCTACTACAACATTCAATACATCATTTGTATCAAGCACATTTGCACACATACTACCACATACATTTCCATTCATTTTCCACTTGAGTCATTGGCATAGCTCCTCTTTTTTTTTTTTTAAAAAGCTTCTCCTTCCCCTACTCCCCCATTTTTTAATGAATCATTTTATTGAGGGCCCATGCAACTCCTATCACAATCCATACAGCGTCAATGGCATCCAGGCCACATTTACACACCCATTGTCATCATCACTCTCCAAACATCCTCCCTCCTTCCAGGCCCCAAGTATCACCTCCCTATATTAACCTTCCTCCCCGCTTCCCTTTGAACCCTTAGTAATTTACAAATTATTATTTTTTCATACTGTACACAGTACAATGTGTCCCAACATTCGCTTCCCTGTTGTCTGTGTCACAGAGAGGAGGCTACATGTAGATCCCTGAAGTTGGTTCTCCCTTTCTATTCCTCCTTACCTCCACCTGGTATTAGCACTCCTCTTACTATTCTTGATGGATCATCTATCCTAAGTTTCCCATGTTTTCAACTTCACCGTACATCTCCTGCCTCAAGCTGGATTTATGTGGTAGAATTGGGGTCATGATGGTGGGTGGGAGGCAGCATGGGAACTAGAGGAAGGTTGCATATTTCACTGCTACTATTCTGTATTTTACTACCTCATCTCCTCCTTGTAACCCCTCTGCAAGAAGATGTCACCTCACCTATTGATAGGC
>PVJH01025602.1:0-31269 GCA_004026705.1 Nesogale talazaci
AATAGACTCTGAGATGGAGATTACCGTGCAGGAAGTTGATTGGGGAGTGTCCTTGGGGTCAGCATCTGTAGAAAGAGGTGGGGGGGCAGGACTGGGAAAGAGCTGGATTGTGATGTGGTTGCAAAAAGACTGCCTCAACTCCAAGAGGAACTCTGGAATCAGCATGGCTTTTCAGAAATTGTCCAAATCGAGGCAAGGAGTCAGCCCTGGAGCCTCTCCATTAGCTCATCTTTGGATCGGATGTTCCCGTGGATGGCTGCATGCTTTGACGATGGCAGCATAGTTCTGAGGGTACAACACTTTGGGTATCCTCTGGTGTGAGTGCCTTGACCCTGAAGCACACTCGTCTTTCTACTCTTGAAAAGAGTTACCATCTTAGAAACTCTTCACCCCCCTCACCCACTCAAACCTGTTGCCTTCAGGTCCACTCCAACTCACAGAGACCCTGTGTGTGTGTCAGAGGAGAGCGGTGTTCCATGGGGTTTCCAATAGCTGACTTTTCCAAAGCAGGTCACCAGTCCTTTCTTCCAGTTATCCCCGAGTGCACTTGAACTACCAACCCTTTGCTTGGCAGCCGAGGGCGTTCATCATTTGCCCATCTGGGGCTTTCCCAATGCCTCCTCAAGGCTTGGTTCCAGTCTTTCCTCCCTCCCTTTCCTCCCTCCTTCCCCCTTTCCTCCCCTGACCTGATTCTTTGCAGGCACAGAAGTTGTGTCTCCTTTGCAGTGTTCAATCAGGCTGGGACACTGTGGTCTCCGATCAATTTGTTATTTTTTTTCTTGCCAGGAATTTCCTAGAAGCATATTTTCCCCTTCCCATCTGTCTAGTCAATATGAGAACATGATAGCTTCTTCAAAATAGAAGGACATTCTGTCTTGTCTCTGGTGGGCCAACAGTTTTGATTTATTTTTTTTTCTCAAAAGAAAACGTAGATCATTTTGATTATGAAAACTCTTTCTGGAAGAACGATGGGGCAGTCACAAACTTCCCATAAAGAAATGATCTCTGACCTCAGCTGCTTTGTTGACAGATCTCAGCTGGGCTTTCTCACTAGAGTGGAAGTTGCTAATGAGCTGCAGAATTCCAGAATGAAACGTGGTAGGGTGTCCTTCCTTTGTCCCTCCCTCTCCTACTTCCTCCTCCCTGTCTCTCAACTGTTTGGGATCAAGTAAGTGAGTTTGTAGCCAAGAGAGGGCAGAATGAGGAGGAAAGAGATAGAACCCATGCTAAGTCCATTAACCCACTGCCATCAAGTTGATTCGTACTTAAAGCAACCCTATTCTCGACTCACTGTCACCGAGTTGATCTTGGGTCATTGCAACTCGGTAAAATCGTATAATTGCCCTTGGGGTTTCCAAGCCTATACATCTCTACAGAAGCAGAGAGTCACCATGGACTGATGGGTAGGCTTGAGCCTCTGACCTGGCAGTTAGTCGAATGCCTGACCCACAGTGCCGTCACGAGCAAGAAAGCAGTTTCTGAAGTCCCTTATTCCAGCACTTCTCAGAGTGTGCTCCATGAACCAGCAGCATCAGTGAATTCCCTAGAGATGAACATCGAATCTCGCCCCCCCCCCCCCCTTGCAGGTAGGGACCAGGAATCTGTTTTCACAAACCTTCAGGGAATTTTTTGAGAAGCACGGTAAGCCTATTTTAGCCCAACAGCACTCACTTAGGGATTCTTTTTGGGTAGAATGGTCAACTGGTGATTATGCAGAGAATTGGAAGGAACAGCAAGGAACCCCCCCTCCCCCAGCCCCCCATGCAGAAGTCCTCTACCATCCCCTACCATCTGTGCTCAAACCGGGGGAATGGGGGCCATTCCACCTTTGTTAAAATGCAACCTCTAGAACAGGCAAGGCTGTTTTCTTAGTTATTTAGTGCTGCTGTAACAGAAATACTACCTTGAGGGGCTGTAACAAAGAGAACTTGATATTCTTTCACAGTGTAAGAAGCTCGTAATCTCAATGCGTGGTACTTCCTCTGGGAGAAGGCTTTCTCTCTCTGGAGAAAGGCCCTTGCCTCTCGTCTGAACTTCTGCTCCCGGGAGCTCTTCATGTGCCGTCACCCGCCTCTGCTCGGGAGCTCTTCATGTGACGTCACCCGCCTCTGCTTCTCTCACTTGCTTCTTTCATCTCTTTTTATAGCGCCCAAGAAATTTAAAGCACACCCTACCTATACTAATTCTAGAGCCTTGGGGGCATAGTGTTAATAGATTCAGCTGCTCATTGCAGGTTCAGCAGTTCGAAACCACCAGCTCCAACCCAGGAGAAAGGCGGCAATTGCAACTTCCAAAGAGTGTCCGTCTCAGAAACTCACAGGGGAGGTGGGGGGTGGGGGCAGTTCTAATCTGTTCTGCAGGGTCACTATGTATGAGTCGGTATTAACTGGATGGGAGTGTTTCTTTACACTAACTCTGCTTCATTTAACATAACAGAGACTGCCCATTCCCTACATAGATTGATACTCTTAGGCATGGGCTAACAAACAAACGCACTATTGTGAAGTTGAAGCTGACACGCAGTGATCCTATAGGGCCCAGGTAGAGCTAAGCCTGTGGGCTTCTGAGGAGAGATCTTGAAGGGAGTAGACAGTCCCATCGTTCTCCTAAAAGGCAGAGGGTGGATTCAAACTACTGACCACGTGGTGAACACCCCACTGAGGAACTCTCTACACCACCAAGGCTCCTCATCATAGGCACGGAAGTTAGGATTTAATAGCACAGTGTCAAGGGACACGATTAAATTTCTAACAGGTCTAAAGACCACAGCCTCATTAAATGGTTACCAGAGGCAGGTGGTGCTGGGGTGGGGGAGGGAACAGTTTCATGCTTTCTGGATGCTGACTTTCAGTTCATGGTGGTTGAAAAACAATGGTGATGGTTGACTAACACAATGATTATAATTAATGTCACTGACCTGTACACGTTTAAGGGTGTAGAAATGTCCGGCTGCTACCTGTCATCTCCTGAGGAGAAACACCTTCTGGTGAGTTAGCCAATGCTTAACCCGCTGCGCCACCTATATGCTTACTGCAATTGGAAAAGCAAACCCAAGTGCAACCATTCTGACTCTTGCAGCAAGTCATCTACCTCTGCTCTATGCATCAGGCTTCTGAAAAGTGTGCTCAAAGATATGAAAACACGATGGAGATGTGTGGGAACTATTTTAGGGCTTCGGAGGCTCACATCTCAAGGTGTTGGTTGTAGGTGGTGATTGATCACAAACCGAGATCAAGTCATTGTCATTGTCTTCCACTTGACTCTGCTACCTACTTCTAATACTTGCCTAGACCTTGGCGACACTGGAACCTATGACCTGACATTCGAGGTGACAGTCGATTGCTCAACCACAATATCATTAGCTGTAAAAGCACATTGTACTTTTAAGTAAGGAGAAAGCACTAGTTTGCACTCAGGTCTCCTCCCTAAGGGTTTTAAGAGCAGGCTAGAAACACGCAGTCTTGTATGTCTAACCATTTAAAGGAGAAAACCATCTGAAGGTTGGGAATGCCTTTTTGAAAACCTTCTGGTGCCACTCTCCTCTAGACTGCCCTGTATGGACTCTGAGAGCTTCCCCTGGCCATGCCTGCTTTGCTCAGGGGAATCATTGTTCAGGGGACCTCAATGAATGCCCAGCGTGGCCTTGGCCCTCAAGATTGGCCATCTCCGAGAATGTGATTATTTTCCGCGACATTGCACCAACTGAATAGAAAACTACTGCTTTCTGAAGGCAAAGGGGGAAGCTCTGTGTTTCAAGGGCTGCCCTATGAGGCCTATTGCAGTTGGCAAGCCAAGGGATGCACAGCCGTTTAATGAAAGCATGAACAGTGCGGGGTGAGAATAATGCAGCGAGGTCAGGTGCTCAACCTTGGAACCAAGACTAGAAATGAGGTCTTGAAGATTCTATTCTTCCTACCCACTCTCTGTGCTCCTGGAAAAGATCTCTCTCATTTTCCCTTTGATCAAAATGACTATTATTAAGCAGTTGGGAAAGATACTTCTATAATGTTGTTATGAAACCTCTCTAAAGTTCTGTTCAAAAACCATGGAAATGGTGCCTTTTTATTCCCCCTTTCTGGGACAAAAGATTCACGTTCTTTGAGGAAATAGTTTCTGGGGGGGAATCAAATAGTTTCCATGGAGTTGACTCCTGGTATTGAGACCCCATGTGTCTCCAAGCAGAACTGAGCCACATTGAATTTTTAATGACAGATATTTTTGGAAACAGATCACCATGCCTTTCTTGCATGGTATGCTTCTGGATGCCTTCAAACTTTTGAGCGCATCAACTGCATCATTCAGGGACTGTTGATCATCAAGGGGCTCCGGTGGTGAATTGGGTTACACCTTGGGCTGTTAACTGCAACTCAGCAGTTTGAAGCTACAAGAGAGAGTTCTACTCTATCCCTTAGGGGAGCTCAGAATCAACTTTGGGGCAGTGAGTTTGGATGAGTTTGGAGTTTGCCTTCTTCACAAACACAGGACTCTGACTCAACTTTTTCTCCATTTATCATGATTTAATCTTTTGGTCTAATTGAGAGGACTTTAGTTTTCTTGACATTGAGCCATAATCCATACAGAGGGCTGGAATCTTTTATTTTATCGGTAAATGCTTCAAGGCCTCCTCTCTTTCAGCAAGCAAGGTTGTGTAATCTGCATTATCTCAGACTGTCGATGAACTCCAATCAGGTTGCTACATTCATCTTTATGTAATCCAGTTTCTATGTTTATTTGCTCAGCATACAGAATTGAATAAGTATGATGATGGGATAGAGCCCTGATGAACACCTTTCCTGCTTTTATGCCACACAATATAACCTTGTTCCATTTACACAGCTGCCTCCTGATCCATGTATTAGCTCTGCAGAAGCATCACCAATAAGACACAATTAAACATTTTCTGATATTCTTTGCTTTTAGTCAAGACCCATCTGACATCAGCAATGGTATCTCTTGTTTTGCATCCTCTTCTGAGTCCACCTGGAACCTGGAGCTGCCCCCTGTTAAAGGGCTGCTGCAACTGTTGTCGCAAGCAATTTTTTATTGGCATGCAATGTCGGTGACATTGTTCTATAGTTTAAGCATTCTGTTGGATTACCTTTCTTTGGAATGGGTAAAACTATGGATCTTTCTAGTCAGTTACTGTCTTCCAAATTTCCTGCATAAATGAGTGAAGGCTTTCAATGCTTCATCAGCACTGGGAACTTTTCACTTGGTATTCTATTAATTCCTGGAGCCTTGTTCTTGGCCCGTGACTTCAATATACCTTGAACTTCTTCCTTTAGCGCCACTGGTTTTTGCTCACAGGTTGCCTGGTGGAATGCCAGCTAGTTCTTTTTGGAACAATGACTCTGTGTATTCTTTCCATTTTCTTTTAATTCTTGCTGCATCATTCAGTATTTTGTCCATAAAATTCTTCAATTTTATTGCAACTCAAGTCTTGAATATTTTCTTGAGTTATTTCAATTAAAGATAAACCTCTAGCCTAAACTATGTCAGATAGCTAAGAGAGTCTATGTAAGACATAATCTTCCCCAAATGAAGTGTTTATAATTAAACTCTAATACAATACACAATTTAGGCAGCATTTACCACCTTGCCTTACCTCCAAGGTAGTTCCCAATTTATGATAATATTCAAATTATGACCATTCGCTTTTCTTTTGTACATTTTATTGCTAGTAATGAGTACTACACATAATGTTGCAATGTGTAATTTTCTAACACTATCATTCTCAGATAGTCGCTCACAGATGTTCTATGATTTGCTGTTCAAAACAGTGCCATAGAGCAAGCTATGAAGTTGATGTCAGTGTCAAGAGTCTTACTAGACAGAAAGTTCCAAGCATTTAATCAAGATAATATGATGAAAGAAGTTAGTGGGAAAATCACCCATGTGAAAAGAAAGCTGAAGTTAGAAGTGACTACAGTCAATGTAGAACAGCAAATGTTCACAAAGAAGAGGAATTGACAGATTAAGACTTAATAGATTTTGAAGAGTAAATAAATGCGGAAGAAGAAATATGTAAGGAGGAAAAGAGATGTTTTCAAAAATTTAACAATAACAAAATACGCTAAAATTTTTTCTAAAGTCAACTAGGGACTTTGTTGCTTGAAAACATTAATTCAAACAACGATTGCTTTGCTAAAGTCAATAGTTTCAAGAAGTCACATGACCATGGAATATATACACAAGAAAAGGAAGAAACCACACAGATAATTCTCATGAATTTTCTGACTAGAGATGCCATCCCCACTAGCAAGTTATGATTCCTATCTCCCAATCCCTCCCACAAGTGAGTTATTGCCACAACTGACAAAATGCCAAACTTGTCCAACTCTTCTGCATCATAAGCATATATCTTGATGACTTGTGTTTTTTAATGTATGTATGTATTAAAATATATCTGTAAGTTTATATAAGGTGTTTCCAACCCCTTTAGGACAGATAAAATTATATTTACAAAAAATTTTAAAAATTATATTTATAAAGATATTAACATGTCTTTAGATATGTTAATCATATCAAAGATAATAATGACAACTAAAAAGAGAGAGAGAGAGAAATACTTAACTTACACCATATCTGACTTAAAACATGTTCACCGGAATGGACTATCTAGGGTTAGGATTTAAAAAAAAAGGAATGGACTGCTTGGATTTGACAGGATAAAAAAATTTTGATAGATGGATTAAAAGTCAAAGTCAGGAATACTTCTCATGATGGACAGGACAAAGACAAATCCAACCACCCTGTGGTAAAGACAACAGGAAATGGTAGCTGAGAACCAGCCTCAGTGTTCCAGTTGGAAAGGATTTCCCTTCAATTAACCACTTTTGCCAAGTCCCCCCAAAGTTTACTTTCTTTTCTGTCATTCCCTCCTAATTAGTTTATGATTTTTCATGGTGAATTTTTTCTTTAGGCAACGAGTCATTTAGAACTGTCTTTTAGTGTAAATCATAAAGACTCTGTTTGTTTTTCTTTTTCTGTACTGCCAGAGGCATGGGAATCCCAAGTTTATGCCCAAGCTTGGCACAAATTCATGTTCCAATCACTCACAAGTGACTCTATTTCCACATATGGCTTGGGAAGTTTGAATAGGCACACATTCCTTGTCCATGGATAGAACATTGTTTCCTTGATTCCCTGTGAAGCTCAGGACCTGAGATCCAAACCCCCAAAGCTTTGTTTTGTCATAAATCCCCAGCTCTTTCCATGTGTATCCAGCCCACACTTTTCCTACACATCTTCAATTCTCCCAGATGAATTCACCCAGATGCTGTGTGATTCAAATCCCATTCTCCTTTGGCTATAGCACTTCTCTGCATTTGTGACACCCAGGGTTTTTTTCTCCTCATTTTGACCTTTTCTCTAATAAATGTACACTGAAGCATCACACGTCAGTGATAGCAGGTCTGAATATTGGAGTAGTCTGGATGATTCAAGCATAGAATGTGTGTAACTTCTTTACCAGAAGGTCTGTTGACTCTTGCTGTCAGTTTACAAAGGCACTCTTTAGCTGTGTTCATTCTAATATCTAATTTATTGATATTTTAAAATATTGATTTTCACCACATATTTCAATTCAAGGATCTCATAAAATTATTTTAAAAAGAAGCATGTTCATGTTTGATGAATGCCTGTTATTTCTAGCTCTTTTTTTTTTAATCGTGTTAGTGGGGGCTCATGCAACTCTTATCACAATCTGTACATCCATCCATTGTATGCAAAGCACCTTTATACATTTGCTGCCACCATCCTTCTCAAAACATTTTCTTTATTGATCAGGTACCTGATGTGAACAGTTTTACATTTTCCTCAAGTGTTTTGCCATTCTTGTGTGTATACTTATTTTTGTGTTACCATTTGTCTCTCAAGGCTGCAGTTGTTATCTGTGCCCCACCTGGGGTGAAGTGGGGTGGGACATCGTAGAGCACAGAAGGATGTGCTTCCTACCAGTTGTATGTATGCCACTGCCTAACAATGCCTGTGACTGGTGCCTCTATTCCTTTGAGGAAATCCAGACTCTTTAACAAGAAAGCATTGATGATCAGTGAGTGCTGCAGTGCCCTGGAGGGGGAAACGGGGACAGGGAAGAAATGGAGTGGATTCCCAACTAACTTTCCGATTGTCTCTCTCAAGTGCCACAGACTTTCAATATTCAAGGACTTAGTTGGAGGTGTCTCTGAATTCACATCTCCCCCCCCTTTTGCAGCATTTCCTTACACATGTTTTGGGTTGTGGTTTCCTCCTTCAATCCAGTTCTACCTAGGTTTCCTAACTCATATTTCTCATATTTTATGGTCCCCCAAGGGCACTTCTTATTCCCTGGCATTTTCATGAATGAGTTCTTTTAACATCATTAGTCACCCTTTACACCTGGAACTGAACTCATTTCATGTTAACACAACCAAACATGTAATTTCAAAAAGGCAGCATTTACCCAAAGAGAGAAGGTTAGGAATGAGAAACTGGAAACCCTGGGAAGAAACGGAATACAGATGGCACATTAGAGGGGTTGAAAGGTAGGAGTTGAAATAAAGTGAGCATGAGTTGTTCAACGTAAAATGAATTATCTGACTTGTAAACCACCTAAAGCATAACAAAGTTTAAAATATATTTATTATTATTATTATTATTTTAAGTTGACCATATCAAAGGTGAGGCCAACACAAATTCTTTTTTAATAGTTGTGTTGACATACAGTTCACATATTACACAGTTTCATACTCCAATCATCTTGACAAGAGTTATGCCATCATCACCAAAATCAATTTTTTGAATATTTTCTTTCTTTATTTTCTTTCCTTATTTTTTGCATCACTGCCCTCTGATGGTCGTGGGAGGTACCCAGCCTTGCTGCTACTGGATTTGAACTGCCAAGTCAGTGGGCTGCAGTCCCACTCTCAACGACTACGCCACTGGGGCTCAACCCTTCTTCTTTATTTTTAAACAGTTTTATTTTCACATAATGCACACATCATACATTCCAGCAGTTCAGTCATATCTAAGAGTTGTACGATCATTATCACAATCAATTTTAGAACATTTTCCTCTTTCTTGTACACATTGTATTTGCTCCCCATTTCCCCCAGCCTTCCCAACCCTACCCCCATGAAACCATTAACTCATTTACTGTCTCTATTGATTCATCTATTCTGGATTTCATACAGGAAAACATATACACCACAACCATCACCACCCTTCCCCACACAAACAACGAAAAAGCTGACAACAGTAACAAAATTAGATAGACACAAATCTCAAGCAAAAAGAAAGTAGCAAATATTATACACTAGAAAAAATTTAAAATGGATAAAAAGGGAAATCAAATGACAAGGGATTAAATTTTAACCTGACCACATCTGTCATAATCCACTTTCCAACGCAGTCTCCATGATAGTCAGGCTGGTCACACGCCTGTTCCAGGGCAAGGAGATTCAGCAGACGCTTAATTCACATGCATTTTCTGTACCTTTTTTTTTTTAAGTGAAACAGCTTTGAAATGCCTCAAAAGGAAGTTCAAATAAGAGATTACATTTTAAACTAACTATAGCTACCAGAATTGCCTTTGCAATGCTTTCTGTTTATAATAAAGCTATTCACATCCCTAGACTGTTGTCAGAGAGGGTTCACAGAAGGCTCAATCTGCGGGTGAATTCTGTCAGTGGAATTGGGGCTTTATTTTCTTCTTTCTTTGAATTCTTTCTCTGTTGAATTCATTGTTGTTTTCCCACAATCTCCCCCTGCCAGGTCCCTAGGAATTTATTAATCCAGTTACTGTCTCTATAGATTTATCGGTTATGAATTTCATATACAGAAAACAGTACAAAACTGAACCAAATCAAATCAAAAAGCCCACAAACACCAGCAATGACAAAATAGAACAGAAAAACATGAATGAAAAAATATATATATTAAGAACTATGACAAATTTTAATTGGGCCCCAAAGGAGATTAAGTGATAAAGTGTTATATTTTCACTTAACTTCATCTGAAATAATCCACTTTCAACTGCATTCCATCTGATTGCAAGACTATTCACATTCCTGGATTATGGCCGAGGAGATTCACCAGAGACTTAATCCACGTGGAGACCCTGAAAATGGGTTTGGGCTTCTTCTACTATCCTCCATAGCCTTTTGCAAACCAGGTGTTCACAATTTAAACTCTAAAATAATTCCTTTCTCCATATTTGGATTTTTTAATTTACAATCCTTGGATAACACAGTCTAGCATGCTTCTGTGTGGACTTAGCTGATGCCTTACTTAGATGACTGCTTGTTTAAAGCAGTTTTTTTATGATATGGTATTCTTTCTGATAGCGAGGCACAATCTGATTCCTTCATCACACTTTACTATAACACTCATATCTTCAGTGATCTCTTCATGAAGGCAAGTACAGAGTATGACCCATTATAAAAATAATGTCTTGCTAGAATAAAAACTCAAAATCCATTCATGTATCGAGGTTTATATATATGTTCATGGTTCATTTTAGATATATAATTTTGTTTGAAAACATTATAAATCATTCTCATGGTACATAAAGTAATTCTGTTGAAAATATCATTAATTTAGCTAATGCTGTATAATTTAGCACATTGTTGAGAAAAGGAGATTGTACATCCATAGGACTGGTTATACATGGATTGTCGACTTGGGTAAATGAAAAAACTTAAGTGACTGAACACTATTTACACAAACAATGAGAGGTGGAGATAGGGAAAAAGTCCCCATAATAGTCATGAACAAAGGCAGGGCCATGTCCATCAAACCACCATATGTCATAAAAAAGCAAAGAAAGTGTGAAAGTAGTAAATATTTGGTAATCTCAGTTTGTCACTCATGGTGCACCTATATAGCAAGTGATCTGAACCAAAATCCCACGAGCTCCAATTCCATAAGCTTGGGATAGCAGCCATCTGCTTCTTCTCATACTCGTGCATTTCAGCCGAAGTCCAAGTCCAAGGCAGTGCCTCAGTTCTCTAAACCTGCTACAGGTAACTTTAAGGTAAAATCCAGTTCCTTCTGGTGTAGCTTATGAAAGATGTGATGTACCACCAAAGGACAGAGTCTGAAGTTGCACCTGTCTATAGCAGGTGGCCTGGGTCACCAGAGGCTGGATAAAAAATAAGTCAATAGTGTCCAATTAGGGACATACTACTGGGCACGTTCTCCCCTTGGGGTCTAGATAAGTAATGCCAAGTGATTTTCCCAATGGAAGATTATCACAAATTCTTAATCTTCCATTTTCCAAATATCTTTGCTATTATTTAAACTTTTAAAACAAATACTATTTTTTTCTTAGAAAAAAGTAAAAATACTCATACAAGGTTATTCTAGAAAAAGGCAATGTTACCTATGATATGAGACTATCAAATCAATTTAACAAGAAATTTAATATAAAGAAGCCTGCCAATTGATGACTGGTGGGTTTGGGGTCTCCACTCCACCCTCCCCCTCATTCCCATTTATATGATTTATTTTTTGTTTTGTTTTGGGTCTTGGGTGCCTGATACCGGATCCCATTGACACCTCACGATCACACAGGTTGGTGTGCTCCTTCCTTGTGGGTTTTGCTGCTTTTCAGCTAGGTGGTCATTTATTTATCTTCAAACCTTTAAGACCCCGGGTGTTATATTTTTCGGTAGCTGAATAACACCTTTCTTCGCCAAACTTGCTTATGCACCTGCTTTATCTTCAGTGATGATATCGGGGAAGGTGAACATCGCAGAGTGCTGGGTTAGTAGAAAGCATGTTCATGCACCTGTCAGAAGGGCCTCAAGGAAGAGACAAGCCAGTCAGAGTGCAGAATAGCACCGATGAAACACACCACCTTCCTCTAGTTCTTTAAAGCTTCCTCCCCACCTACACCCATTCTATCTTACAAATATGGCTAGACCGGAACATGTATATTGGTACAGATAAGAGCTTGAAATACAGGGAATCCACAACAGATAAACCTCTCAGGACCAATAAGGGGAGCAGCAATATTAGGAGGGTAAGGGCAGGTGGAGGAGTAAGGGGGAACCAATCACATCTTTATATGGCCTCTCTCCCAGGGGGACCAGGCAGCAGAAAATAGGGTGAAAGGAAACAGCAGCCAGTGTAAGACAGGAAAACATAATAATAATTTATAAATTTTCAAGGCAGCATGGAGGAAAGAAGGAAGAGAG
The DNA here is from genome assembly GCA_004026705.1 of Nesogale talazaci. Taxonomy (NCBI): domain Eukaryota; kingdom Metazoa; phylum Chordata; class Mammalia; order Afrosoricida; family Tenrecidae; genus Nesogale; species Nesogale talazaci. The sequence goes on from PVJH01025602.1 coordinate 12,180, forward strand.
GGGAGAGGAGGAGTTGTACCAAGGACTCAAGTAGAAAGAAAATGTTTTGGAAAAGATAATGGCGACATATGTACAGATGTGTTTGACACAATGGATATACGTGTGGACAGTTTTAAGTGCTGTAAGACCCCCCAATAAAAAAGAAGCTTGCCCTGCTAGCTATTAAAAAAAGACATTTTTGGGACTGCGGCCCACAGGGATGATGGTTCAAATCCAGGAGCAGCTCTCCAGGAACAAGCCTGGGCTTTCTACTCCCACCAGGGCAGTGATGTGGGGGGGAAAAAAAGCAAGTTCTTATACATTATCCTGGATATGGGCTACTGTACAAAGGTTTAAAGGAAAAAGAAAAAAAGGACATTTTAAAGCCAAATCAATAATACCATTATGAGTTGGCATAGGACAAAATGGACAGATCAATGGGAGAGATTAGGAAATCCAGACAAAGAATTACTGTGCAATAATATTGGTATTTCAAACCATAGACAAAATAATGTGTGAGCACAAATGCCTGAACACTAAGTACATTGGAGTGGAAAAGGTCTTTTCTAAGAGAGTGCCAGACATAGAAATCCAAAGCAAAAAGACTGACGCTATTTCATAATTAAAAAAAACATGAAGCACAAATCATGAATGTAACAGAGAGGCAGCTGAAGATAACAATGTTACACTATGAATCATATCTGATGGGTGATGGACGGACATTAATCATGCATAGGACCTGATAAGCACTCCCAAAGAACAGTGGGGTGAATGCCATAAACAGTCACCTCGAAACAACAAAAAAGAAAACACAAAAGCCCAGTAAGCATGTCGACATTATCCACACTTTTCCTTTATACTGAAAATAACACTGACATGCCATTTAAAGATACTTCCGTGGCAATAATCAGGGGACTAACACTCCCCGGAGGTGACATAGCTGTGGTGAGCATTGTCCCCCGAGAAAGCAATTCATCAAGAGAGTCATTTGATATGTCAATATATCAAAAATCTTACAAATTTATTTAACATGTGATTTGTTCCACTTTTAGGAACATGGTCTAAGAAAATAATCAGACAAGTGGACAAAGAGGTGCATACACAAGATTGATTTCTCATTCCATTGTTGGTGATAAGGAAAAGATAGAATAAGCTAACATTCACATTATGGAAAATAGTCATGTGTCAGGGAGGTGTGGCGATGGAGGGGATAAAGGTCAGGGGAGTGATTTTTTTTTCTGTTGGGGACATTTGACAATGTCTGAGGACATTTTTAGATGACTCAACTTGGAAGAAGAGCATGCTACTGCTATCTATCTGATGGGTAGAGGGCAGGGGTGCTGCTAAACATCCCATGATGTATGAGGAAACTCCCCCACCCCACCCTGACCCCACCCAGTAAGGGAGTATTTGCTCCTAGAGGTTTATAAACTCTTAAATAAAAGATGGCACATTCATACAATGGGAATTTTTTGTCAACTAAAAATGAGGCTGTATACTTTCATTTATTGAAATATAAATTATATTGAAATATAATTTATTGGCCACAAATAATAAAGGGAAATCTTGCTGGTTATACATCAGAGATAGCAGACCCAAATTAGATTGAGCAATGGTTAACATCAGTTAAAGTATCTGGTAGTGTCCACATATTTCTGTCTCCAAAGCACTCTAAATGGTGTATTATTTTTTTCTAGCTAATGAGAAACTACCAAATATTTATACATAGTTGTTTAATGTCTTCTATTTCTGGAATGTCTATGATACACCAGGTAGCATAATGGACAGTTAACTTTCCCCTCTCTTTTTGTAAAATAACTTTCCTTTAGTAGAAAGGGAGTATATATAAATTGAACAAAATTAGAAAATATAAATAAGTGAAGCTTTAAAACCAAATACATTCCCATCACCCTGAACATAAATTCCCACTGCAGTGTCCTGGAGCAGATACTGGTTTTTCTTTAAGTATATTGCACAGTGTTTTGTAATGCATATTTGAATTGCTCACTATCTGCATCTCTCCATTAAAATATGTGCTGTCTTGTTGATAGCCAGATCACATTCAAAATTTCCCAAATGGCACAGTAATGTCATATTAAAAAACCAAATTTTAAATTGCATTCTTTGCCGCTTGAAACAGCTATTTAGGCAACTGTGTATTTTTGAAAATGGGCAGGAAAGAAGAAAGAAATGGGATGAAAGGTTGTTCCTTGGTGCTGCCATGTGAGTTCTGATTCCTAGAGACCCTGTGCACAACGGAACCAAGCCCTGCCCAGTCCTCCCTCCTCCTCAGAATCACTCTTACATTTGAGGCCATTGCTGTAGCCACTGTGTCAGTCCATCTCGTCCAGGTCTTTCTCTTTTTGACTGCCCCTGATCAAGCATGCTATTCTTCTCCAGGGACGAGTCTGTCCTGATAACACTTCTAAAGCACATGAGTCTAAGTCACACCACCCTTGCCTCTAAGAAGCCTTCTGGCTGTACATCTTCCAGGACAGATTTGTCTTTTCTTCGGGCGGTCCATGGCGCATTCAGTATTCATAGCCATCATTCCAATGCATCAGTTCTTCTCTGGTCTCTCTTAGTTGATTTCCAACTTTCACACGCGTCTGAGGCCATCGAAAGTACTGTGACCTGAGTCAGATGCACTTTGGTCCTCAAAGTAATCCTGCTTTTTAACACTTTAAAGATGTCTCATGCTCCAGATTTATTCAATGCGATGCATCCTTTGAATCTTGACTGCTGCTTCCATGCTCATGGATCCTGGCTCCAAGCACAATAAAATCTTTCACAATATCAACCTTTCTCCACTTATCACGATGGTACCCATTGGCCCACTTTTGAGGACTTACTTTGCCTTCAAAGGTTGCAGTCCTTGATCATTATCAGCCAGTGCTTCATGCTTTCCTCAGTTTCAGCAAGCAAGTTTGTGTCATCTACATATCAAGGTTGTTAATCTTGCTCCAACTCGATGCTGCATCTTTCTTCATTTAATCTATCTAGCCTTAGTAAATTCTGTCTCTTAGGGAAGAGGCATGGGGATGATAGCAATTCCTCTCTTCATGTATCAACTAGCTCTTTATCTGACATTTCAGATTTCTAATAGTAAAAAATATCTACTATCTGATTGTTTTTCTGCATCACTACATTAATGACATATTAGTGCAATAACAGACCCTGGGCTATGATGATGTGATAATCACCTAATCTGGTATCAATTTGAGGATTAAGTGTCTAGCTCCAGCCTGTTAATCTGGAGATAACCAATGTGTGGGCATGGCCTTCTCCTGAGAATTCTGGGAAATCTGGTACTTCCTTCTAGGAGGCAGGAGACTATCTCTCTCAGTTTGCTCCCTTGGAGATGCTCTACTGACCAGACACATGACACTATGTGACAGACCCCCTGCCCTGGGAACTGAAGGAGCCACTTGGAGACCTCTGCCAGTGCTGAGATGCTTACAGCACCACTGGATCCAAAGACTTTTACCCACTGGCTTGGGATCTTCCTGCATTTGGCAGCATTGCATGTGTTTCATGAGTCTGAAGAGAACTTTATAGATTGGGGGCTAATATCAGACTTAAGATTGTGGACTGAGTTGGGATGTTTCCTTAATTACCCTTTATAAAGAAGTTCTCTTACACACATATGCGCATCTATGGATTTGTTTCTCTAGTCTACCAGACTAACACAGATGGCTCCTAGCCATGTCGACTGGGCTGAGCTATGGTGCTGAGTAGTTTGGCAATGCTACAATGATGCAATTTGGCAGTCGTGAAATGATGTAATCATCCTCCATTTTGACATCCAATGCAACTCTCCTCCACTTTTGCATACAGTGGATTGTCCCATACTGAGCTGCACTTTGGAAGCTAACCTTGCTAGTAAGTGAGGAGAGAGCACTCTGCTTCCTTTTCTATTCATGAAGGGTCCATGGCTTGGGGGTGGGAGAGGAACGAGGGGAATACCAGAGTCTTTTCTCATTCCTCTGAGCTGCTTGAGACTCACAGAAGGTGGTTCCTTGTTCAGTTTAGCAAGACACTTCAGTGTATTGGACTTGCTACGTGGGGCCTCCAAAACATTTGTGGGAAAGTTCCAATATCTTTCCATTTAATTTTTCCATGAATGTTCTAAAGCCCCGTTGTATAGGCCTGGTCCAAGCAGGGGGCAGCAAGTTATGTTACTGCCCATAATAAAAAGTCGGCAGGAAAAACATCTGTTGACCTCCTTCTTCATATTCTTCGTAGTCAGTGAAAACCCTGTAGATTGCAGCAGTCACCGCTGGAAGCTGACACCACTCCCAGATGGGAAGCGCTCTACAACAGCCGCAGCCATGGACTCAGACACACCCGTGGTCACGAACGGAATGTAGAACCTGGCAACATTTCATTCTATTGTACACAAATTCCTCATGAGTTCAGAGCCAACTTGATGGCAACTAGCGATGATGAGAGAAGTTAGGAAGAGAGGCAGCGTCCCATAGGGAGGGGTTCCCACCTGCGGGGGGTGGGATGTCCCATAGAAGGGTGACCAAAGGCCACCAGGAAATGAGGAATATCTGGTGTTTGTTTTGAGGTTCTATGTGGTGCAGTAATATCAGTATCCTCCCTCCTCCAAGCCTTTAGCAAAACCTGTTTTGCATACGCAGGCTTTGTGTAAGTCGATGATGGGAAATCCAGGCAATGGGACAATGCTGTATGTCAGAACAGCAGGGGAAAAGCCATCAAAGTGGTACCTTAGTGAGGATGACATTTGCTGGAGGGGACGTGTGTGGGGGGGATTCTACAGATATTCCAGGGAGATTGCCAGGGAGAGAAGCCTCGGTTCCCACAGATGAAGGGTGTCTATTCAAACCATTTTTTTTGTTTCAATTTCCAAGGCAGGTGACCTCAGAGAGTATTTCAGGTTACATATGCACAGTTGAGAAACCACATCACCAAAGAAAAAGATGAAAGGACAGAATTGATGACTGCGGTTGGTAAAAGCTAGCTAAAGAGTTCACATTTTAAACTATTAGAAGTACTTTGAGAGACCTGAATGAGAGAACATCATGGACATCGGAGCGGTTTGCGTGTGTCTCATTTCTCTCTCCTGGCGGGTCCCTGGTAAGATTGGAACTTCACTGCCTGTTTCAAGTTAGATCTGGTCGGGGTTATGCCTTGACCCATGAAAAGTGAGCAGAAATGTGTCCCAGGCAAGAGTGGGCTGTCAGTCAGTGTGTGCTTTGCCAGAGCTCCTCACCTCCATCCTGATCTCCTTTCCTTCTGCCTTGGCAACTGACAGTCATTCAGCACGTGACCCCCGAGTCCTCAATCCGTCAATAAGCTGTCATTGCTGTCACTCTGAGCATTAAGGTGCACCTGACCCAAGCCATGATATTTTCTTTCTTTTTGAAAAATCATTTAATTGGGGACTCTTACAGATCTTATAATATTCCATAAATCAATTGCATCAAACATGTTTGTACAGATGTGTGGTGGTCATATGCTTATGTTAATTTCATGATTGAAATGCAGGGGTGGAGTCTAGCCTTTTAATCTGGAGATAGCCATTGAGTAGCCAATGAGACCTCTGTGTGGGCGTGGCTTTTTCCTGAGACTTCTGGGAAATCTCGCGATATTTCCCTCATGAAGATGAGAAGCTATCGCCCCCGTTGTTGGGAGTTAGTCTCAGAGACAATGAATCACGGGCAGACAAGATGGCAGCGTCTGAGGTGCCGGAGAAGCCACATGGTTCTGCCCTGATGGAATCAGTCCTCTGAAGCTGGAGAGGCCACATGGAGACCCCTGCCAGCAATGAGTTACTTCTGCCACCACTGGATGCTGTTGATGAACACTGAGCCCTGGAAGTGAGGAATCATGGGGAGACCCCTGCCGGCACTGGGATTTGGCACCCACTGACCTGTGACTTCCTGAGTTGGAAGGAGACATTATAGACTGGTATTGGGCATATGGGCTAATACTGGACTTATGACTTTGAACTGGGCTGGGTTGGGATGCTTTCTCAGTGTTCCATCCTTTTTGTATATAAACCCTTTCCTTATATCCATATGTGTATCTATGAGATTTGTTCCGTTAGTCTACCTGGACTAACACAAGATGCTTCTATCATCATTTCCAAAACCTTTTCCTTTTGAGTCTTTGGTATAAGCTCCTTCCCTGCCACCTTTCCACACTCACACTCTCGTGAACCCTTGATCAATTATATATTGTTATTATTATTATTTCATATCTTACACTGTCCATTGTCTCCCTTCACCAACATTTCTGTTATCTGTTCATTTGGGGGGGGGGGACACTATATAGCCAATCTTGTGATGGGTTCCCCCTTTCTCTCCTTTCCTCCCAACCATCCTCCCTACCTTCATGATATCACTACTCCACTACTGTTCCTGAAGGATTGGTCTGTTCTGCATTTCATGTGTGAGAGTTCTTATCTGCATCAGTCTGTGTTCGCCTAGCCAGACTGGTAAGGTAGAACTGGGACATGGTCGTGGTGGGAAGGAAGCATTTAGGAACTAGAGGGATGATGTCTGATTCGTCAGTGCTATGCTTCACCTCGGTTGAATCATCCCTTCCTTATAACCCTTCTGTGAGGGAATATCTAATTATCTACAGATGGGTTTTGAGTCTCCACTCTAACCTCCCTCTTGGGCCTCGATATAGTTGTTTATTTTGGATCTGTTAAGCATGGTGTTTGTATGCGTGTGTAAACTGAGCAATGAATAAGAAAGGCTGGAGAAGAATTGGTGCATTGCAATGACGGTGTTAGAAAAGAATATTGAAAGTGGACTGCCAGAACAAACCAATCTGTCTTAGAAAAAGTATAGCCAGGATGCTTCTTAGACACCAGGATGTTGAAACTTCCTCTCACTTCCATTGAACATATTATTATGAGAGATCAGTTTCTAAAAATGGATATTGTGCTTGGTAAAGCCGGGGGTCATTGAGATAGTTGAGGTTTATTGTGCCAACCCTGCCAATAAACACATGTGGGATTAACTGAAGGGCGGAGAGGTAAATGAGCTGGTGAACCTCGCATTTCTAGTTCTCTGGTCTGTTGCTTTCTGATGGTCAGACCAGAGAGCAAATGCCTTCACCAGTTCCCTGCTTCAACTGTCAAGGCTCACTTTCTGTGAGACATCCCTGAGAAGAAGCCATCTGGACCTACCCTGATGCAGTCCTGGGTGCTGGAGCAGCCGTGTGGAAACCCCTGCCAGCGCTGAGATGCTTACGTGCTCACTGATCTGGCTTTCCTCCTGCAGTCAGTGTCATAGAATATGTTTTGTGAGAGTGAGGAGGACTTTGTAGATTGTTGTCAGACATATGGGCTAATGCTGGACTTAAGGGCTTGGGTTGGGATGCTTTCTGAGTGCATACCTACCCTTTATATAAAACTCTCTCTTATACATATGAGTTTCTGTGGATTTGTTTCTCCAGTCTGCCCAGACTAACACAGTCAATAGAAAAGAAGAAGATATTGGATAAAATGCATTGACACAGCAGCTGAAACAGTGGGTTCAAACATCTATCTATCATCTATCTATCTATCTATCTATCTATCTATCTATCTATCTATCTATCATCTATCTATCTTACAGTGAGGATGGCACAGCACTGGACAGTGGATGGTTCTGTTGTACAAACATAGGGCTGCTAAGGGTTAGAGCCCATTGGAGTCAGGTAAGAACAGCAATACAACTTTTCCTTTGCACTCTGTCCCTTTGTGTTTCTATCTGATCTGACTAATGACCTATCATATGAATCACAGACACAATGGTGCTGCAAACCGAATGACTAGAAAATCTCAGAGGCACACAACAATGGCTTATACTCCTCTCTTTCCTTCTTCCTGGGAATCACGTTCTGATGACGATGGCAAATACACCTGAGAGCGAACAGAGTAAGGCAAGGATCCCTAGACTCAGAACCAGCCTATTTGGCCCTCATTCTATTGGCCCAAGCAAGTCCAAGAGGAAATTCAAGATGTGAGAAAATACACGTTGTCAGCTCACACATGATTTTGCTGTGGATACAGTGTATGTATAGGGGTTCTGGGGGCTTGTGGGGAGTATGGTAAGTATTGTGCCTGTCAATAAAATCTACTCTTTCTGTGAGTTCTTAGGTCAGACTCAATCCACATGGAGTGCCCCCTCTCCCATGGAAGGGGCTCCAGAGCAGCACACCTCCACTCTAACCTTGAAGCTGAGGACTCCCTGCTCTGCAGACTTGTTGGCCAGGCTCTTGGAATCCCAGGTGGTGTTTCCCAGTTCATTTAAACAGCCAAAGATAAACTGAGCAATTACGCTGGATGACAAGGCTTTCATATAAGATTTATTGGTTCATGTGGAAACAACCTTTAAGTCACCCACGGCCTGTAATTGCATCAGGCATGCCAAAAAAACACATCTGTCCCAGCACAGGTGAGTCAGAATTTACCTTTTGCTTCCTCTCAGTGGCAGAAGCTGATCTTATTGACTGGCCACCTGATAAGCATCAAGAAATGCAAAGGGCTGAAGACCCTTTATGAAACACATTGTGTTAGATGTCTATCAAGTCAGTTCTGACCCATGGCAGTCCTACGCACAACAGAATGAAACACTGCCTGGTCCTGTGCCATCCTCACTCTGGTTCCGATACTTGAGCTCATTGTTGCCACCGCTGTGTCAGTCCCACATCAGGGATCCTCAAACTATGGCCCATGGGCCACCTGAGGCCCACTGGGTGTTTTCGCCACCACTGCTGTCTTCTTAGCAGCCGATTCATCCCAAGCCCACTGTGAATTTGTTCATTGTTTTTTTTAAATTAGAGTCCAGTCTTCCAACGGTCTGAGGGACAGTGAACTGCCCCCTTGTTTAAAAAGTTTGAGGACCCCTGGTCCAGATCATTGAAGGCCTTCCTTTCCCAGGGACTTGTTTCTCTTGACAACATGTCCGAAGTACCTCTAAGAAGCACACTGATCATACTTCTTCCAAGACAAATTCTTGGAATTAGCAATCCATGGTACTTTCAATATTCTTCAGCACCACAATTTAACTGCATGGATACTTCTTTGGTCTTACTTATTCAATGGCCAACTTTCACATGCATTTGAGGCAACTGAAACTACCATGACTTTGGTCAGGCACACCTTAGTCTTTAAAGACACATCTTTGCTTTTCAATACTCTAATGAGGTCTTAGGCAGCAGGCCTACCTAATGCAACATGTCTTTTGATCTCTTGACGGGTGATCTTCAGTAGTAAGTGCTCTGTGTCCTCTTGGCTTTCAGCAGGCTAGGTGTATCATTTGCATATCTCAGATTGATAACGACAAGCCTTCCTCTCATCTTGAAGCCAGGTTTGTCTTCAGAGAGTCCAATTTCTCAGGTAACTTGATCAGCATACAGATTAAGCAGAGCCACAGGATACAACCCCGATACACACCTTTCCTGATTTTAAACCATGTAATATCTTCTTGTTCTGCTCAAAGCAATTCTTGGTCTATGTACACAGTTCATCTGTTTTCCATAGCTTATGAGCATCACAACCTTTGAATAGTCTATTCAATATCTTCCTGTAATTGTATGCTTTTAGCCAAGATCCATCTGATGTCAGCAATTATCTTCTGAGAGCATAGGAAGGTATAATCACTGATGCACCATCAGCTACTATGATTTCAGATCAGGGCTTTGGAAAGTTTTAGTCTTCATCAACATCACTTGGAGGGCATTGCTGAAACTCAGTCTCATGCCTGGAGTGTCTGCGGATTTGCATTAATAAAAAATTCCTTGAGAATTTGCATTTTTAATAAGCTCCTTGCCTTTCTAACAAGAATTTACATCTCTAACATGTCCCTTGCTTTTCCAAGAAGAAATTGAACTGCTGACAAGCTCTTTGCATTTCAAAGAGGCTCCCAGGTGACACTGTGCTGCTGGTCTGTGGCTCACACTTTGAGTAGCCCAGTTTGAGAACACCTTCCAGCTTGTAAAGCACTTCATGTCCAGTATCGGGTTCTCTTTGGAAACCCCCTCCCGTTTTGTGACTTTAGTGTTTTGAGCCATATCCATGAAAAGTTCATTTCCTGCCGTTTTTGGCTGAGACCCTTTGGTGTTGACACTAGAGCTCTTTGCCCTGTTGACATAAGTAACTCCTACAGCTGTGTCTCATCTTTGCTCCCACTGCATGCCATGCCCTTCTGGTCTGTGTACTGTGACACACAGCCTCAGCTGACATTGACGCCAACTCACGGTGACCCTTGTGTGTCACAGTAGAGCTGTACTCCATAGAAATGTCGATGACTGAATTTAGGGAAATAGACAATCCTTTCATTTTGTCTCTGGGTAGCCTTGAACTTCCAGCCAACATTACCATGTCATGAATTATTTATTTTCCACAGCATACACCTTGTGTTACACAGTGTCTAGCACATATAGTATGTGCCCACCTCCCCCCAAAGCCGATATATTTAGTGAATGACTAAAGTCGTTTCTTCTTCCTCAGAACTATCATAATCAGTATCTCTTTCATGATGCCTCCTTAAAAACACACCTTAATCTCTAAGACAGTGAGAAAAATACACATCATCCAAGATGCTAAGTTTTATCAATTATGATGCTGAAGGGTTTTGAGGCTACATTTGGGTCCAGCCAAAAAAGAGTAAGTAATTGATAGATAAAATGCGTAACAGGCAAGGGTGTGGGGAGCAGAGAAAATAGAGCCATATTTGCACACGTAACTCCTCCTTTAGAGGGGGTTGACTCTCCTCACTTGTGATGTCTTTGGCGGGAAAATCAAGGAGGTTCATGTTCCTTTTCCTCGGTGTCTCTTCTTTGGAAAACCTGCATTTCTTCCAACTCTGGGAGCATAGTGTGGTGAAGCGACTTGGCCTCATCCTACCTTATGAATAGCATTCTACCCTCTCTTTTTGTGCTTAAGAAGATAGAGGAGGTCAGGAGAAAGTGGACAGAGTCATTATTCACACATAGAACTGTTACATTCAGCTCAAGAGGCTATGTTCTCTTTGATGAGGATATGGGGAAATTGGAATTGTTTCCATTGCTTCGAGGACTGCAAAATGATACAGTTATTGGGGAAACAGGATGGTGATTCCTTAAAAAGTAAAATGTAGGACTACCATATAACCCAGAAACTCCACTCCAAATGATTAAAATTAAATTCATGTACACCCATGTTCATTGTCGTTTTATTCACAACAACCCAAAGGTGGAAACAACTAAGCATCCATCAACAGGTTATCATTAAGCAGCCTAGATGAATGGACATACAAAATGTCATACATATATTGGAATATTACTCAACCAATAGGAGAAATAAAATCTCAATACTACAGTAGGGATGGAGCTTGAAGACCTTAAGCTAAGTAATAGAATTCAATCACAGAGGGACAAATATTTCATGATCCCACTTATATGAAACAGAAAACTGTCAAGAGTCCAAAGTTTATTAGTACCTTCCAGAAGTTAAGAGGAGAAAAAAAGAGGAACCATATTTCAGTAAGCAGTGAGTTCTGTTTAAGGTGGGGGGAAATCTATGATTATGGGTAATGTTACACTATGTGATAAAGGTATATTTGATATCACTAAATTGCATACATGGAAATCATTGAATTTCCCAAAAAACATTAAAGACTCTTGGAGCAAGAATAGAAGCTAGCAATGAAGTAGGCATTTCTTTCCAGGAAACGACTCCCAAGGAATCTGCTATAATAATAGACAAGACAGAATCAAAAGCCCTGGGAATGCTGATCTTGATCCCAGCTTATCTAAGTTAGCACATACCATTCACTACTTCATATGAACAGTTTTTAAAGAGGTAAGTCGAATGTAAGGTGACTATGCACCAAAGTTTTCATGTAAAACACAGAAATCCCAAAGGAACAACAATAGAAAATCAGTGCAGAAACTCCTTTTATCGTTCCAGAAAGTACCATTATGACTTTGGGGAGAATGGTGGTGTCCAGTGCATCCAGAAGGGTTTTTACCAGGAATACTAGGGAGCTGGGTTCACGAGGCAGGGCTCTCTGGAGGGAAGACACGTAGCAAAGGAAGTTCTCGATTGCTGGGAAAGAATCCCTAAGTTGATTCTCCTCAAATGGTTGACTTGAGGGCCTTTAGGATGTATGTCTTCAATGTAAAGGGATCACTGTGTCATCCACGCTTCTTTCTATTTCTTCACTTCCCAGGGTAGCCAGGTCTAAATTGGATATGCTGGCTCTATAGAGAGTTAATAGATCTTGGCACATTTTTGAACCAGGGACAGTTTCCAAATAAAGATCTCCCTATTCCAGCTGACTGTCAAATGAAATTAGAGACTTTGAGATGCCATATATAAGAATGTTCTGGGTCCGGAAGATATGCCAATGGGTAAGGAAGGGCCAACAGAACTGAGTGGTCAGCAGTCCCAGGATGGCTGCTAGAGTGGACAAACAGGGACTCCAGGGAGCTTAGCTTCCTGGGAGAGGGTTTCTAACCAAAGGAGTTTGCTTTTCCTTTGTAGGTTTTAGCACAATTTGTAAGTGAATTGGCTACTCTTAGATGGGAAAGATTTGCTATTTCTTGCTCAGACTGAATAGTTTCTTAAAATCCAATGTGAAGGACAATTGTGGACCCTGGAACAAATTTTCAAAAGGAAATTTTCTTCCAAGCTCCATGGAATACAGGAAATGTCTTCTTATGTTCAGACTCGGGAGCTCTTCAATCTCAATGTCACTTGACAGATGTCCTACCCGATCCCCCAAATACACTGCCTCTGTGGATCCTTTGGCAGGGACTTCTTCCTTCTTTCTTGATCCTGTTTCTGTTCTAGCCTATGCTAGTCCTAGGAGATCCCTATTATATCGTTGTAATAAGATTATAGGCCATTTCATTTTCTTCTTTGCCCTTAGCCAGCTAAGGAATAATAATGAAAATAATAAGGGAGGGACACAGAAATAGATCTAGAGAGTAGAGGCAACGTGAATACAGAAACAGACTTAGCACAGATTTCCGATACATGTACTTGAATTTTAAAGTACAGTTCCCTGGTCCTAACAAGTCTAGCCTTAACTCTGACGAGTCAGAATAGCCTCTTCCTTCTGGCCCACATGCCAAACCTGTCTCTCATGTGTGTGCCTCCTACCTCCTACTCTATTCTTTATGAATATGGAAGTCATGGGGATAAGGCAGGAGCAGAGTTGTTTCCATGCCATGAATTGCTTCCTTTAGGGGTCTGAGCATTTTCTTAGGGACTTCTCAGGTGCCCCGCCACTGGCTAATTTTCAGTGGACATCTAGCCTGAGATCTGGGCTTTGGAGCTCTTCTCTGATGCAGAAAACAACTTAACTCACGGGCAGTGTCAGGAAGGTCACTCCCCAGCTATAATCACAATGACCTGGGCTCACCTTTATGAATTTCAGGCCAGGAAATTGAATTTCTGTGTTAATTGCAAAGACTGGGTAGAGGGAAGAGAAATGGGCAAGGGAATTAAAAGTGTTAAATAGAGAAATAAAGATGAACTAGGGAAAGGATGGTGGAATGGGAGCAAGAAAAATCTGGGGATAAAAGATAAAAATAAAAAGAGAAAAGGAAAGATAAAAATCCCGAAGCAAGACAGCAAGAGAACGGAGAGAATCGAGGTAACAGAGAAGAAAGACAAAAGAAAAGAGAAGGTGAGAGGAAGAGAAAGGGGAAAGAAAGGAGTGAGCTTGATCCTAGAGGCTATAAAACTCCCAGCCACAATGAACGTCTCCCATAAACAAGATTAAGATTAGTCAAATTAGTCGGAATTCAAACATGTGGGTTATATTTCCCTTCAAAACCACATGAGTTTCTAAAAGAAACAAGTCAGACGCTGGGGGCAAAATACAAAACAGGGTTTTTCCAAGCTCATCATTTGAAAACAAAACAAAAATTAAGCATTTGGGTTTAGAAGAGCTGGACATGCTTTTAAATTCAGTTAATCCCATGTTCTTTTAGACCACATTCACCTCCTTCCTCTGACCTCCCCGTTCTGATTATGGGAAGAGATATAGCTTCTGAGAGAATAAAATTTGTGGAACTGGGAAAAGAAACAGAGGACGAGTGAATGTTGGGTCACGGTTTGGGCTCCAGGAGCTCTTGGCTTGCCTTTCTGTTCTCAGAGATGTTGGTCTTCCAAGATGGATCAGAGGCATGCAGGGTTTTATTCTCAGGGAACCTGGTGTGCTCTCTTGTGGAGCACAACTTTGCATCAGTCCCTTGGCACTGGAAACACCTTCACCGCCACCCCCAAATACGAGCTTTCTAACCGGATCCTGCCCTCTACCCCCACCTGGAATTAAGAATCCCAGAGACTCTTAGGAGATGGCTGGGGAAACGATCGCTTTTTGTGTTGCCTATCTGGCTCTTCAGAGCTGCCTCTAACTTTGTTGAATTGTTTCCAGCTGTCACCGACTCGGTCCTGACTCATGGCAACTCCAGGCACAAGGGAAGGAGACCCTGCCTGGTCCGGGTCCCAGACCATATAGCCATGATCAGTTGAGAATCAAGCGACTGTGATTTGCAGTATTTTCATTGGCTGATTTTCAAAAGTAGATCATCAGGTCTTTCATCCATGTGTGTCTTAGTTTGGAAGCTCCAGTGACACCTAGCCAACATCGTAGCCATACGTGAGCCTCCACTGCGATACGATGACCAGGAATGGAATCTGGGTCCCCAACATGTTGTCGTTAGTGCTGCGGAGGTGATTCTGGCTTCTACCATGACAACTGAACATGGACAGTGAGAATCCCACCACCGCCTCCCACTTGGCATTGTTGTTAGGTGACAATGAGTGGGTTCAGACACCAAGCAACCTTATGTGCCACAGAAGGAAACATTGCCAGATTCTACTCCACCCTTACAGGTGCTTTTATGTTTGAGTCCATTGTTGAAACCACTGTGTCCATCCTTCTGACTGATGGTCTCCCTCTGTTTTGCTGACCCTCTGCATTGCCAAGAATGACATCTTTCTCCACAGACTGCTGTCTCCTGAGAACATCACAAAGTCTCATCACCAATGCTTCTAAGGAGCCTTCTGGATCTCCTTCCTCCAAGACAGATTTAGTTGTTCTTTTGAAAGTCCATGGTACTTTCAATATTCTTTATCAACATTTGTCAAGCTTCCTTATGCAATGTCCAACTTTCACATGCATCTGAGGTGAGTGAAAATACCCTGGTTTTGGATTCACCATATTCCTCAAAGTAACATCCTCGCTTAAAAAAAAAACAAAACACTTTATCTGGAAGGAAGATGTTTCAAGAATGATGATAGCAACAACTGTGCAAACGTGGACTGCATGCAATCGATGTGTGTATTGATCATGATAAGAGTTGGACGAGCCCCCAATAACATGATTTAAATAAACAAACAACACTTTATCTAACTATGAACTGCTCAAAATCACACCCGTGTCTCTCACAGCAGCTGGTATGAAAGACGTCTTGTCAGGTGATGTGGATCAGAACTTTCTGTGAACTGAAGGAACAGACCAGAGGGATTGCCTTTCTATGTTACCAGTCACTACTAGAAGATGAGTTCACTGACCTGGAACTCACACTTGCTGTTAATACCAGACCTTTGAAAAAGGTCAGAGATTAGGCAATCATCTGGATATTTCCAAAAGAAAGCCACTGTGCTTTATTTTTTTCATGTTTAATCATTTTATTGGGGGCTCATACATCATTTCTCATAATTCATAAATACATATATTGTGCCACACTTCTTCACATGCCTACAGCTGTCATTGCTCTCCGAACCTGCACCTTTCCATCTGAGCCTCTGACCTCAGCCTCCCATCCCTTCCCCTCCATCCTCGTTCCACACTCCCCCACCAACTCTCAATACTCCATAAATTATTGTTTTGTCATAACTTATACTGCTCAATGTCTCCCCTCACCTCTCACCCAGTAGCTGTCCCCCTGGTAGAGGGTTATATGCAGATCCCTGAAGTTGGCTCCCCCGTTTCCCTCCACCCATCCAGCAGCTTCATTTCCACTACTGGTCCCATGGGGTTCATCTGTCCTGGGTTCCCTGCATTTCTATTTCTCATCTCCACAGTAGTGTAGAACTGGGACCATGACTGTTGGAGGGAGGAAGCCTTCAGGAACTAGAGGAAAGTTGTGTGCTTCATTGCCACCTCACTGAGCCTCACTAGCCTGTTTCCTCCCCAAGACTCCCACGTGCGAGAATGTCCAATTATCCACAGGTGGGTCTTGGGTCCCCACTCCACCGCTCCCTGCCCCCCCATTCGTAGTGATGTGGTTCTTGTTCTTTGATGTGTGTGTGCTTTAACAGACAGCTAACAAGACCAAGCAGTGTAGTGAGTTGCCTATTGGACTGCTATCTACAAAGTCAATAATTCCAAGCTGGCAACTGCTCTAAGGGAGAAAGACAAAGTTTTCTGCTCTGGTGAAGATTTACAGCTTCAGAAGTACACGTTCTACTGTGTCCTATTGACTCACTGGAGTAGTAATAAACTCGAGTGTAGTAAATAACGAGAAACTGTGAGGTGCATTCCTTGATAGATGCTGCTATTGCTCTAACCAAGTTCTGTCATTATATACCGCCTGTACATGTGTACGGCCATCTCCTGTACCTCTTTCTGAACCTAGGCTTCTTTTGACTCCTGGGTTGTTCCATCCAGGCTCACTGAGAGCCTGAGGTGACGAGGAGTTTTCATCTCTCTGTAGCTAAGGGTTGGCAAGGCAGGGGTCTGAAATGGAGGACAAACATGCAGTGTCATTTGAAGCTGCGGTAGCCTCTGAAATCACCCCTTGCTTGAGCTCTTCCCTCTTCCTTCCCCTCCCTCACCACTGCAACCTTACTGTCCTCCCTGGAAGGACTTCCTCCCTAAATGAAGGCTAGTGGGCCTTCATCTCAGGGTAATGTGTTGGAGAACCCAATTCAGGACCCCTGAGCTGGGCATGATGGGAAAGGGAAAGAAAACCTAAGCCCCTTCCTTCAGTGCTACTGATTGGGATATATCCCACACATAGAAGAATCAAAAGTAGATTTCTTAGACAGATAGCAAGGGGTAAGGCTGGCAAAGGCCACATATTCCTCACTTATCTCATTTGACCTCAGGAGAAAGAGGTGATAGTCCGCGTCGGTAAAGATGGAATCGTTACACTGTTCTATTAGGGTCTCTTTGAGTTAGAATCAGCTCATTGGAGGGTGGTGGGAATATCATCTGATGCGGTGCCTGAGTGGCGTGAATCGTCAAGGCGCCTGGCTGCTAACTCAAAGGTTGGTGGTTGAAGTCAACCCAGAGGCATCTCCAAAGGAAAGTCATTTCTGAAAAGTCAACCAATGAATTGTAAACCCTTTGGCATACAGTTCTACTCTGACACACATGGGGTTGTCATGAACCCATTCCATGATAACTGGAGGTAGTGGACATTACCGAATGACTGTTATGGTGCCAGCTCAGAGTAAGTGACCATTAATGGTCATCAGAAGGAAAAATTGAACAGAGAGAGAAACAATTTCCCAAAGAGGTGACTTCTGAGAAAATGGCAGACTTGATGGGTTTGGTGTGATAGTGGCAAAACTTTTGAACCCGCACTGCATGTCTCCCTCTACTGTTCTATAGCTCTGTTTTCTAAGGGACTCAGGTACTGAGAGAGCAACTTTTCCAGGGACACATCTGCCCTTTTCACTTCTGCTTCATCTAGGGACAGTCAGGATTTGAGCTGCCTGCCAGCGTTCTGCTTCTCATGAATTATTTGTATCTAGATTGGAGTTCACCCACTTTGATCATCAGCCCTTTCTGGAGATCTTGTGATTTAAATTCCCTTTAAGGGTATATAGGGCATATAGGTCATATAGGTCTTACTGACAAGAGACTTCTCACTCAGGGAGGTGTAAGAAGTGTCTGAGTTATCAACTTCTCAGGAAATCACTCCACCTTGCATGCTGGTTGATTCACTTGCTCGTCCATTCAGCAATTCTTATGGCACATACTTTGTGCCATGCAATGACATAGCCTTTAAGAGGTCACTTCTCATAAGCTCACCTCTGTTTTGCTAATAATGAAGTGGTGACCAGTGGACATCGTCCATGTTCCTAAGGATATCTGTTGCATAGAGTGTAAGCAGGGGGCTCCCTCAAGTACTCAAGGAGATTCCAGACCTTGCCATGAAGGAGATAGGAACACGGATATGCACATTGACATCGGGCTCAACAAAGATACTGTCAAGATTCAAGACCTTGCCATGAAGGAGATAGGAACATGGATGTGCACATTGACATTGGCTCAACAAAGATATTTGTCAGAAAGGAATAAGGAGTGTTCCATAGGGTATCCATATAATGCTATTCATATATTAAGGATGCTGATTTAGCAAACAAACTCTACACATCCTTTACCTACATACTTGTTACCACTTTCAAAAACTTAGTCAGTCAATGTAGATGAAAACGAATGACCAATTATCAAATAAAGTTACAAAACTGTAAAAAAACGTGTTATAAATCTGAATCCTAATATTTTAAATTTTATTTCATTGGGTGCTCTTACAGCTCCTATCACAACCCATCCATATATCCATTTGCACTCTGTATACATGTTATTGGTTAGATCTAAAAGAACCACAAGATGCCAGCCAGTATACACAGTGATATGATTTCATCCCAATGATACTGTGTGATGCTCAACGTGACATTGGTAAAACCCAATCCTATTCTCTTTCTAAGCATCATCTTTATGAGTAACTTATAGCTAGTTTTATAATCTTCTTAGTAATAATGCTGTGACTTTTTTGTTTTTTTATAAAACCTGTAACTTTGAATGTTGTCTCTGTAGGTTTGATCACTGTATACATTCAAGTATAAGCTGAGTTTTCAGCACTTTTTCTGAAATTATGTGCATTGGCTGATAGTTGGGTTGGCTTATACTTGAATATATACAGTACATCTCAACAGTAAAATATCCCACTAACTTCATGTTGAAAAAAATTCTTTTGCTTTCTGCCTAATTGAAAGTGGGGCACTCATTTAGTTTACCAGCGAGACTACTGTGCTGTGGCTGGAAATTTCATCTTTAGATACCTTCATACCACTGTGTAGAATGATTTTGATTAAATCAAATGGACAGATGGTGGTAAATGATAAACCTAG
>PVJH01025603.1:0-31269 GCA_004026705.1 Nesogale talazaci
TGGCCTGTGGTCTTCCTGCAATCAGTGTCTTTGCATGTGTTTCATAAGTCTGAAGGGGACTTTATAGATTGGTATGGGCTAATATCGGACTTGTGGACTTGATCTGGGCTGGACTGGGTTGCTTTCTTAATGTACAATTACCTCTTATAGTAAACTCTCTCTTGTATACATATGTGTGTCCATGAATTTGTTTCTCTAATCTACCCAGACTAACACAGTCATCTTGTGCAGCACATTTTCCCCACGTAGTACAAGGTTTGATTTTTTGGATGTTGCTCCCATGACTACTGCTGGTGGATCAAGGTAAACATGATTTGGGGGCCACCTTTTCTCTCTTTATCTTGCTGTTTTTTTTATTGGTCTAGCTGTGAGGAATTTTGTTTTCGTGACATTGATTTGGAATCCATACTGAAGACTCAAATCTCCCTCAGTCAGTGCTTCTAGTCTTCATTTTCAGCAAGCAAGATTCTGTCACGTGCATATGGAAGGTTGTCAAAGAGTCATCCTCCAATCCAGAGGCCTCCTTCCTGATCTTCTATTCCATCTTCTCTATATATATATATATTTTTTTTTTTTGGCATCACTGCTCCGTTGGTGGAAGTAGGAGGCCCAGCCCCACTGCTGGAATTGAACCTCCGTCCCAGTGGGCCGCAGTCCCGCGCACAACCACTACGCCACCAGGGCTCAGCCCCCATCTTCTCAAAGTGTTTACTCCGTGTACAGATTGAACGAGGACGTTGAAAGCACACAACCCAGAGGTACACATCTCCTGATTTTAGACCACCCAGCGCTCCTTTGTTCTGTTTGAATGATTGCTTCGTGGTCTATTCCAGGTTCTGAATGAGTCCAATAAAGTGTTTTGAGATTCCCATTCTTTGCAGGCTATTCATCATTCGCTCTTATCCACCAAATTGAACGCCTTGGCCCAATCAACAAAACACAAGTCAACATCGTTCTGGTATCCTCTGCTTTCAGCCAAGGTCCATGTGATGTTGGCAATGATATCTGTCGTTCCCCATGCACTTCTGAATCTGGCTTGAATTTCTGACAGCTCCCTGCTGATGTACCGCTGCGGCCATACTTAAATTAGTGTCAGTAAAATTTTCTTTGCATGAGATACTAAGGATATTGTTTGAGAATTTCCACACTGTTGACCCATGGAAAGGGGTATAAATATGGATCTATTCTAGTGGACTGGCCAGGTAACTTTCACATTTCTTGACAATGAATGAATGTTTCCACTAGTTCCTGGAGCCTTGTTTTCCTCTGATGCCTTAAGTACAACTTGGACTTTTTTCTTTAACATCATGAGTTCTTGACCATACACTACCTTTTGAAATGGTGGAATGTTGGCCAATCGTTTTTAGTGTAGTCACTCATGTATTCCTTTCATCTTCTTTTGATGTTTCCTCCATTGTTCATTCTTTTGCACAGAATCCTTCTCTAGTTCCACTCTAGACTTAGACTTACTCCTTAGTTCTCTGAGCTTGAGTGACACAAAGCACAATCTTCCCTTGTGGCTTTTGATCTCCAAGTTTTTGTACCTTTTACTATGATATTTTGTTTTGTCTTCTCAGGGTGCCTTTTGAAACGGCCTGTTTATCTTTTTACGTCACCATTTGCTTTTGGCTGGATAGGGTAAAAGGATGGAAGCACTGGTTTTAGAAGTGGCAGACCTAGATGGAGGATATGCTGAGAAAAATGATTTCACATTTTGCTATTTTGATTTAATAATAAAGGTTTCGATGATTTCGCCGCAATGCTTTCTTACCCTCATATTATCTGTTTGAAATATTGCTAGGTTTAATTGGTTAATAATATGCTGCTTTGGAATTTTGCATCTCTTTCTGTGAGAGCTGTTGGTTAGTAGTTTCCTTTTTGTGTGATGTTTTTTCCTGGTTTGGTGTGAGGGTAAGACTGGCCTCACAGGATGAGATGATATCTCTAAAGGTGGTGGTTTCTTTTGTTTTCTGAAACACTTTGTAAAATATTGCTTCTTTAAAAGTTTGATGAATTTATCATCGCAACTTATGTGGTTTGGAGTTTCCTTTGGGGCAATATTTTAAATTATAAAGTCAATTCCTTGAATAGGTAGGGTCATTCTTGTTTTTTATTTCTTTGTGGGTCAGTTTTGGTCATTTTGGTCTTCAAAGTCATCGGTGCGTTTCACTCAGGCTGTTGACTCTGTTAGTGAAGCTGCTTATACATTCCGGTATCACCTTTTCATTATGTACAGGATTTGGAATCGTGCCTCCTCTTTCACTTTTGATCATGGTAATTTGCATGTTCTCCCTATTCTTACCTTGACTAGTCGAGTAAGATGTTTATATATATTTTTTTGTGTGTGGATATTTTCCAAGACTAGCTGTGTGTTTATTGAGTTCTGCTGTATGCTTTTTATTGATTGATTTCTGTTTGGTTTTTTTAAAATTACCTTTCATTTACTTGCATTGGATTTAATTTGCTCTTTTTTCTACACATTTATTGAGTTCTACGGAATGAGAGGGAGAAACAAATGCCTTTTGTCTGAGACTGAGTTATTTGAAAACCGGAAATGCATGGGCAGAAATTTTGAGAGAAGTTCGCAGATTTGGGTTGTATCTGAACTTGGGGTGGAGGTTGATCTACCTTGGGGGTTGACTGAAGCACTGGAGTCAAGGGATAGGCCAGCATGGGAATTGGGAAGAAGTCAGTCTTTTCCTGGAGAGAAAGGAAAAGAATGATGAGATGATGCATGGAAGATGGTCACCAAGGATGTGATACCAAGGAGAGAGGGGATCAGAGAGGGGAGGAGGCTGGCCCAAGAGTGGACACTGTTTCTCAGCATGTAATCTGTGGACCAGAGTATCCATCCAGTTCCCAAAAAGCCGGCTCAGCGTCATCACCATGAGGGACTGCCTCTCAGACCACAGTGATCCGGAAGGTTCCCAAGGGCTGACTTTCCAAAGTAGACCCTCAGGCCCTTCCTCCTCACCCATCTTCTTCAGCATCATGCCCATGCCCAACCTCCCCAGACAGACAGCTGGTGGCTCCACATTGGTGCCTGGGTCAGGACTCGTGTGTGAAAGGTGAGCATTTCACTACTGGCCCACCCCTGTCCCCACTGGCGCTACTTAGAAACACAGACTCCCGGGTCTCATTCTAAACCTGCAGAATTAGGAGCTGCGGTTGAACGAGGTCCCGCCAGCCTCTCCACCTCGGATGTGGGTCTGAACTTGTTTAGGTCCCCGGGGTCACGTCTTAGGTGGTCAGCTGCCATCGAGTCAGTGCCAACTCACAGTGAACCTAAGTACAGCAGAACCAAACACCGCCCCGACCCGGGCCATCTTCACGACCGTGACGTCGGCGCGTATTGTTGCAGCCGCTGTCCATCCACCTCTCCAGCAGCCTTTCTCTCTCTCTTTTACCACGCCAGAGCTCTTTTTCCAGGGACTCGTCTCTCTCGAGTGAGAACTTCCACGCTCCTTGCTTCTCTTCTGGCTGGACGTCCTCCTGAACTTGTAGTCTGCCTTGGGCTACAAGGTCAACCCATCAAAACCGCCAGCCGCCCCTTGGGAAAAGGACGAGGCTCTCTACCGCCCTTGGCATGAAAAGTCTCAGGCACCCACACGGGCAGTTTTATCATGCCTTCAGCCTAGCTGTGAGTCAGAATTGTCTCATGGCACTTAGTTGTTTTTGTTTTTGTTTTTTTTTTGGGGGGGGGTGGAACGGGGAGGTGGGATGCCGTGTCACATGAAATAGTGCTTGTCTCTACACTCTGAAAGTGACGGTGGAAATTGTTTCTGTCGACACACTGAGCTGGAGAGAAGGTGGCTTGCCAAAAGAAGGAAGGATGGGAAGAGCCTTATTGGAGGCCATGAGAGAGAACAGTGAGGGAAGAAGACTTTGGCATGGCTCAGTCTCGCCACAGAGACAAGCTAGACCTCTTTCCCCAGGTTGGGCAGGCAGGATGAGTGGGGTGCAGGCCAGCATGTGGCTTGGGTATTGCAGGGAAGGAAGGGCCTCTTGCAACATTGGAGCTGATGGGAAGGCTGCCTGGGTGGGAAGGAGGCTGGTAGCTTTGCTCCAGGGGTCCCATTTGGTCGCAACAAGAACCCCTCTCAAATGCCTTCTTTACCATGTGGACAGGGGATGCTGCTGTCCAAATGCCGTAAATCCTGTTTGTTTCAAAACCCACCCCCCTACTGGAGAGGTGTGTCCTTCTCATCATTTCTCAAGGGGAGGAAGCCAACATAAGCAATCACTGCCGGATAAGCACAGGCTGGCTGGTGCTTACTTCTTAACTGATAGTCAACAATTTCACATTTTCCCACCACGTCCAAGACGCTTCTCCTAGGGATGGCTGGCATCTGTCTCTCACCCAATCCCACAGGACCTTGTGTGGAATCCAAGCCCCTCCACACACACTTGCTGCCCCCAACAGGGGCGGGCCTCCCTATGCGCAAGGTTGGCAGGGATTTCCTCATGCTTACTTAATTGTCAGGAGTGAATGCTTTTACGTGCTTTTCCACCACATCAAAGATCTACAGTTTTAACAAGATCCCCAGGTGATTCTTACCCATCTCAGATGATTCTTGTAGGTGATTTGTCGACCCAGAAATGGCTGGAGGGGTAAGGTGGGGGCAGGCGTCTTGTTCAACTGTAGATTCTGATTCACTGTATCTGGGATGGAAATGCAAGTTAGCATCAGGGAGTAGAACCGTACATACCAGTACAAAGCCTTGTCCCAAACAAAAGCTTGGAGAGGTGGACTTCTTAGCATGCCAGACAAGGAAGAAAAAGAACTTTGCAGCCCTCTGTCCATTCTGACTCACAGCCAACCCTATAGGGCAGAGCAGACCTTCCCCCAAGGGTTTCTGAGATGATAAATCTTTCCACTGAGTGCCTGGTGGTTTCAAACTGCCGACCTGGCGACTAGCAGTCCCATATATAACTCGCTACACCACCAAGGTCTCTCCTTGTGGGAAAGGTAAAGGTAAAGACTCATTCCTTATTCCTTCCCCATTCCCATCACTCTTATCCATTTTAAGGACCAACCTCCCCAACCTCCACACTTGGAGTTGACAGTCACTCAGATAGCCAAGAGTTTCTGTGTGGTGCTGGAGTGGCACAGCCATAAAGCACTCTGCTGGTCATGTGAAGACTGGAACCCCATAGTTGGAACCCTCCTGGTAGCTCTGTGGGAGAAAGACCTGCTTCCATAAGGAGGATAGCGTTGAAAACCCTATGGGTCATTCTACCCTGTTAACATGCAGTGATAACAACAAGCTAACCTGAAGGCTTAGATGTCCCCCCCCCTCCACCACAAGGCACCTCGGAAGAAAGGCCTGGTGATCCCTTTCTGAAAACCCACCTTTGGAAACCCACTGGAGCAGAGTTCTACTCTGACACACATATGGGAAGGGGGGGCGGGGAGACTTGATGGCCACAGTTGCGTTGGGTTTGGCAAGCAAGCCAAGTGGGCGCCTGCTCAAGAGAGCACCCCAAGGACCAGGTGAGGGAGCAAGAAGCTCAGGACCCCTCAACACGGGCACTCCCAAGGATTTGTAGGAGCCGGTCCAACTGAGCCCTGGCAGTGGAGTGGTGAGTCGTTGACCTGCTAACTGCAAAGTCAGTCGTTGGCAGCCGCCAGCTGCTTTGCGGGAGACTCAAGACCACGTCAACCTCCCTGCCATGGAGTCACACCGAGGCACAGCGACCCTCTAGGACAGGGTAGAACCGGGGGGTTTCTGAGACGGTAACTCTCAGTGGGGGTAGTGAGCCCTATGTGCCTCGTGAGGAGTGGCTGGTGGCTGCAAACTGCTGACTTTGAGGTGGGCGGCCCTGTGTGTCACTGTGGCCCCAGCAGGGCTCTACTCACAGGAGAAAGACGCTGCCTCCTACCCTTGCCAAGGGTTGTCATCTCAGCAACCGGCAGAGGCAGTTCTCCCCGGGCCCGTGTATTCCCACCCTTAGGAGTTGGTGGACTCGATGGCTGGGAGTCCGATAGAAGCTGGTGAGGGTGGCCAGGCACCTGTCATCCTCAGACCATGGAGGAGCACCCGCGGGGTGGGCTTCTGGCTTCTCTCTGCCGGGGCGTCTCACAGGATCATCGACTCCTTCAGGGACGACAACAAGGATGGGTTCGGAGGTGGCCGTGGGGGTGGCCTTTGGTGCTGGCCACCACCGCTGTCCTGTTCAGAGGCTCTTGCTTTCTAAAAGTGGCCGCCCAGGCACTTGCCCCGGATCTTAGTAGCCTGGGGCCCAGAGAGCTGAGCAGCCTCCTGTTAAACCTCAAAGACTTTTTTGTTCTGTGGCTGGGGAGCAGAAATCCAGGGCAACCGCCTCTGGTCTCTTGTTACCCGGGTAAGGAGGCTGCTGGGAGAATTCCTCAGTGTGAGAAGAAGAGGTTTGGACCGAGATCACAAAGAGAAGCCAGTTCTTTGTTACTCTCTGTTCCTTGCCTGGAGAGAGCCTCCTCCGGCCACGGCGAGGTTTCACAAAGGAACTCGGTGCCCGCCAGCCCTGAAGTGTCATAGTGCTTTGAAGCACAGCGATGCCCGGGGACCCTCTACCCCCTAGAGTCTCAGAACTTACAGGGAGGGGAGGGCTCCCAAGGGAGTCTCATGCACTGTGGTTATGAGGTGCCTTTGGGTCGGTTCTGACTCACAGCGGTTCTATGTATAAGAGAATGTAAACACCGCCTGGTCTTGTTCCCACCTCACAATCGTCCTTCCGTTTGAGCCCCTGGTTGCTGCCGCCGTGCCAACCCACCCATCGAAGGTCTTCTTTTGCCCTGACCCCCTACTGCAAGGGTCCTCAAACTTTTTAAACAAGGGGGCAGTTCACTGTCCCTCAGACCCAGACCTTTGGAAGGCCAGACTATAGTTGAAAAACAAAAACTATGAACAAATTCACTGCGGACTGGGGATGAGTCAGCTGCTAAGCAGGACAAGCAGCGGCAGCAAAAACACCCAGTGGGCCGCATGAATGTTTGAGGATCCCTTGCTCGGCCGCTTTCCCAAACACGATGACCTTCTCCATGGACCGGCCTCTCTTGATGACACATCCAGAGCCTACGAGGGGGAGTCTCACCATCCTAGCTTCTCATAGACATTTTGGTTCATCCAAGACCGATTTTGTTGTGGTCCTCAGTGCTTGGAACATTCTTCTCCGGGACCATCCATCAAGTGCATCCATTCCTGCAATGGAGATGTATTTTTGGGTTTCGCGTAATTATCATGGTGGCACGGGGTCCCTCCCTCTGTACCCGTGTGACACTCACTTACTGACTCAGTCGCTCACTGCCCTTGGGACCATTCTGATTTGTGTGGAGGGTTACACCTGAGGCCGCAGTTCGAAACCACCAGCCAGTCGATTGGGAGAAAGAAAAGGTTTTCTGCTCCAGGAAAGTGTGATAGTGTGGGGACCCTGCTGGGCCAGTTCTACCCTGTCCTAGAGCAAGTTTGTGGGGAGGGAGGCCTACAATTGGATTTGGAGATCAAAAGCTTCCTTTGTAAATAGGAGTCAGGTCACGCACAGCCCCTCCCATGACGCCCATGGCCTTCCTATGGGAATGGGGGGGGGGGGTCTGTTCCATGGTAGGTGGGGTCCATAGGCATCAAGGACAGACGGAGTGGCAGCCAGAGACAGCACTGTGCAGGTCCACGTCCTTGGGAGGCCCAAGTCTGGAATGCGCTGTCTGGGGTCATAGGTCCCTGGAGGAGGGGGTCCAGGGAATGCTCCTCCAGTGTCTTGGCCAATCTTGGGAGCTGTTCAGCCTCCATGCTGGAGGGGCCCCTGCCGTGCCCCGCACCTGTGGGCTGCTGGCATTTCCGGAGGCTGCTGGCCGTTTGAAGGCTTAACTGCAACCTGCTGTGCGGCAACTCTTGCTGCGTGCAAAGCATTTTTGAGGGGGTGGGGGTGGGCGGGTGGACTCGCTGCTTAATTAAAACAGGGAGAGGTTGGCACGGGGACCTTCAAGTGGTTTTTGATCTCGCTCGCTCCCTCGGCCCCCTTTCTAACTTGAGGGGGGGCAGGCATCAAGCTTTTTCTGTCTCTTTCTTCTTCCACCTCTTCCGTCTTCTCTAGACCGGGCAGGTGACACTGGGCATGGAGCCCTCCCGAGGCCCCTCCTCCCCCATCTGGAAAGGGTGGTCTCCTGGGTGCAGTTGTTACACATGGTTTTGTTGGGTGGGGAGAGAAGCCATTCACCCAGTTGTCTGATTTCAGTCTTGACTTTCTGAAAGCACTTTGAAAATCCATGTCAGGGTGCCTTACTAGAGGACAGGAAGAGTGACCCCAAAGCAAATTTGGAACATTTTTGTGTGGCCTAGTAAAAAAATAGAAGAAGTCAAGGTCTGGAGGCCAGGAGGCCCAAGTTCAAGTCCTGGCCCAGGCACATATTATCTGTGTGACTCTGGGGAGGGTCACCTCTCTGAGGCTCTCTCTTCTCACCTGTAAAATGGGTTGTTTAGGAAGATCAGTGCGTGAAGGAGAGCGCTTGCCCCACAAAATTAAACTGTGCTCAGACAAGGCGGGGAGTGAGCGCGGGCATCCGGGCCTATGTCTCCCACAAATCTGATGGCTCTCACTAGCCACGGGATATTCCAACCAAGGAGATCATCCATGGGACCCCTTCACTTGCCGACAGGAGAATGAGGAATAGAGAGACCGAGCGGTTTGCCTGTGGATGGGCTGAATTGGTTAGATGGATCATTTCTTGAAGTTGCGTTTGGGACGGATTGTGTCTGTAGGGAAGCTTTGTGGATAGATGAAAACTGCCCTCCCCTCAGCCCCTCGCCCCCCTCCAGGTCTGACAAACTCACTGGTTATATGGGACCAGGAGACCTCTTTTTGTAGCGAAGGTGTGGAGAATGCTGGACTCTTTGCCAAACCTCCCATGTCTCCCCCTCTGATTGGGTCCCCAACTTCCTCGTCTGCCAGTTTGTCTAATCTGGGGGCTAGGGCGCTGGAAGTGGAGTCACTGGTGGTTTGTGTACCAGCAGGATCGCCCACAGTGGACAGAGTTTAGCAGCGCTCCAGACCAAGCGGAGCAAGAAAGGTCTGGTGATCCACTGCGGAGAATGTGCCAGTGAGAAGGGCGTGGGTCACAATAGGACGCTATCCAATCCCGGGCAAGTGCTAGAAGAGGATGAGCCCTCTCAACTAGGAGACTCCCCCGCACACTGGCTGCACCTGTGGACTTGAACGGACAAGCGTAGGTGGGGGATGAGGCAGCATCTGCTCTTTGCAGCCCATTCAATTCAACTCCCGACAACGCCACCAATAGCTTATGCCAGGAGGCTCTCATCAGGGGTCAGAACGGCCAGTCTCTGGAAGGGAAACTGAGGCTCATACTATTCAAATGATCAAGACAGTTTCCTGGATGTGGCAGCTCTGAGGGTGCCCTCGCAGGGCCTCCCACTCATCAGTAGGGAGGGAGCAGCTGTCATTAAACAGCTAAGCACAAACATGTCAGCAGTGCTATAACCTAGGAACCGGCTGGCCCAGGAGAGAAGAGCAGCTCTTGGTGACACTGACCTCCCTTCCACCCCAGAACCAGCCATGGAGACGAGCAACCTCCATGTAAGACCTGCCAAAATAATCATAATTTATAAATTATCAAGGGCTCATGAGGGGGGTGGGACGTGGAGGGAGGGGGGCATGAGGGGCTGATGGCGAGGGCTCGAGTAGACAGCAGATGTTTTGAACATGATGATGGCAACAAATGTACAAATGTGCTTGACACCATGGATGGATATTTGGATTGTGATGAGTTGTACGGGCCCCCAATAAAATGATTCAAAAATATGTATGTGTACAAGTGGCACAATGCTGAGGTTGCTTGTTTCTTTCATATATACATATTTTTAAATATATATACGAAAGAACAAGCAACCTCAGCACTGTGCCATTTGGGATGGAATGAGAGCATCAAATTCATGTAGTCAGAGTTCAGAATAGAAGAACCAATAAGCAAGGTAAGCAGGACTTATCTGAGTTTACTGACTCAAGTGTCTTAAACAACACCCACGTGGCTCTCATCACATTTAGAGCGAACAAGTGTTTTCGTGAAATGCTTGTGAAAATGCTGATGAGTCAAGAAGCATAAATAAACCTGTGCTTACCTTGCTGGTTGGATCATCCAGCCCTGGGGCCAGTTCTGTGGGTCACCAGGAGCCTTCTGACCCGAATCATCTTGAAGACCCTGCAGTTGGAAGTTCCTCCTCCACCCAGTGAGCGCTGATGTCCTCACTCTGTTTGGGGCCAGGCTGCCTGGGTGTGTGGACCCACTCCGGGCCATTCCCCCACCCCCGCGTGAACCCTGGGCACACCAAAGGCCTCAGAAGGAAGACGCCACAGGAAATGGAGTGGCACCCTGGGCCTCTCTGTCCTCGGGCCTTTAGATCTGGAGTCTACGGTAACCTCTAATCTGCCACAAACCATGGACTCTCTGAAGTCCCCTATGCACCAAAATGCTTGTTAAGAGGTTCCTCTGAGCCAGGCACTCCAGCCAGGTGAGCACAGATGGTCTCAGACAACGCTTCCCTGAAACGCTGTCACCCATTTGCCGCAGGACAGTGGGGGAGCCAGCGTGGGAGGTAGAGGTGCTGCCCCCATGAGGCGGCACAGCTGTCTTCAGAGCTGTGGCCAGTTCCTCCCCAGACCCCCCCACGATAAAGCTGGCATCCAATCACGAGAGTCCCTGAGACCACTGGTTTCCTGGTGCCCTAGAAAGTTATGGTCACCATACCACAGTCTGCTGATTAAGTGTGCAAGGGCATCACGAAGAAGGTGGACCTCTTTGGAGAGGGACCAAGATATCACACCAAGACGGGAAGTGAGCACACGCCGTGGAGGAAATAGCGCCCAAAGACTTGCCACAAACCTTCCGTTTCTAAAAACGCCGTGTCTGCTAGGCGCAGTAAGAGGAGCTCTGTTTGATGTGGGGAAGGGTGGGGGGCTGCCGGGTGAGACGACAAGGCCTGCGATTCCCCCAGAAAAGCAAACAAAACTTCCCTTCCAGCGGGTTGATTGTGACTCATCCTCACTCTGTTGGACAGAGAAGAGGTGCCCTGGGGGGCCTGTCAGCCTGTCCGTCTGTCCGTTCTTCTCCCGAGAAGAGGATGGTGGCTTCCACTTCTACTAATTTGCCATCAGCGGCCCAGCTTACCACACCACGGAGATCCCTTGAGGAATCCCTAGGGACTGCAAATAGTTCAGTGCTCAACTACTGACTTTAGGTTGGTGGTTCGAGTCCATGCAGAGGGGCCCTGAATCAGAAAGCCTTGGCGATCGGCTTGGGGAAGATCCCAGCCTTGAGAAGCCTGCTGAGCCGTCCGTTCCCATGTGGACTCAGCAGCAACAACAACGCCTGCGGGGACCTTTGCCCAGGTAAGGGATTTGAACAGGGTAGCTTCTCGTAGACCCATCATTCCCAAACCCACTGCCACCGAGGCTCTTCTAATACAGAGTGACCTAAAATCCAAATCCAACTCACTGCCAGGGAGTCCATTCTGACTCACGGTGACCCTGGAAGGCCGAGGAGAACTGCCCCTGTGGGTTTCTGAAACTATAACCCTTTAGAGGAGTAGAAAGCCTTGGCTTTTACTCAAGAAGCAGCTGGTGGTTTTTGAACTGCCAACCTTGCAGTTAGCAGCCCAATGTGTAAGCCACTGTACTACCAGGGCTCCTCCTATGATGACCCCCACAGCCAATGGTTCGATTAAAATCATCTAGCAATTGGTTCACTGCCTTAATGGCCAAGTGATAAAAACATAACAGAAAGGCAGTTACTATTTCATATGGTACTAGGTAAATAAGAACAATCGAAAGGGTCTAGAGGTTAGCTGATATAAAAGGCTTAGGATATTAATGAAAACTATTAAATCATACCTGACAAATGCCATCAGACTGTCATTTGCAATAATTCCGTCTTGCTTCTTGATGGGCATCCACACTGGCAACATTCTTTCCTTTGATCTGAACCTCACTGGCTGTGGGATTTATCTTCTCACTGTCAGCGCAGGGTGGCATTCCTGTAGAGGTTGGCCAAGTAGACAATGGTCATTGTGTTTGCGGTATTAGAAACAGGCGACTCCTTCGAACATACCATGCCTTTGAAAAACCCCTTGCCACTGCTGCTGAACTCACAGCAATTGTTCTGATAATCTGCTTAGTCCTTTGAGCGCTTTCAGAAATTGCATCCTTCGCTCCTACGATCTCCTAGCATAGGAGCATAGCACAAATCTGAAGGGGATGACAGCGTATTGTTTGGCACTTTTCTCTGAATGTTCTATATTTGCTTACAGACGTAACAGACACGGGAATGAAGCTGTAGCATTTCACCAAAAGTATAGTGAGTTTTACAAAATGAGTAAATACATATGACAAGCCTAGTTCCAGCTCAATTCTTACGCCTAGACAGAGATCAGCATAACAGCAGGTGCTTAGAATATGCTGTCGCTCAGATGAATGTCAAAAAGGAGTCAGGCATGCAAACTTGTGATTTCTACTTTAGGTGACTGCCCAGCTTCCCACCTTGGAGAGAACCTTGATTAGCAAGTGCCAAGCCAGTGTGAACCGGCTAAATCCCACCACTGCCTAGAGGACAGAATGAAACTGCCCCCTAGGGTTTCTGATACTGAATATCTCTCTTTTTTTTTTTTTTTTTTAAGTACTGTAAATCTTTATGGGAGCAGACAACTCTCTCAGTTTTCTCCTGTGGAGTGACTGGTAGCTTGAACTACCGACTTTGTGGCTAGTAGCCCAACACTTCGCCCACAGTGCCACCAGGGCTCCCGTTAACCCCAAGCTCCTGAAACTCCAGCGTAAACTCCCTGTGTCTGTCCAGATTTGAGCCTTCCCGCCCACATGTCTGTCCTGCCTCCCGCAGCCATTCCTGAACTCCCCTTGCCTTGATCTCTCTCTAGAAATAATAAATGGCTTTCAAACGGTTTTTTAGTCGCACATCCCTTTGTTCAAAGGAAATCATACCCAGAAATATACACAAATAAAATCAATACAGGCAGAGTGGCTCAGATCAAAGAGAGGACTGGGAGGAGCGTGCCTGGAACCGGAAGGCGTGTGAGGCTCACAGACCCTGGTGTTCCCAGCATGCCTGGCTGGGCCACACGGGGAGTGGGGTGGGGGGTGAGCGGTCTGTGTTGGGGCCAGACTGTGGGAAAGCCCCTTGACTGTGGGTTTCAGGAGAGGGCCACAGGGAGAGGTCTGAGCACACCGTGATCTGATCGGTCAGCTGTAGACGGCATCATGACGGCAGAGAAGAGAGGAACGTGGTCAAGGGTTTCTTTTGACTTGGTGACAAGCGCTCAAGGAAGCAGCAGTCAGGAGTCGAACAGCAGATGGCACGGGGCCACATCTGCTGCACAAGGCCTCTTGGAAGTGTCAGAGAGCAGAGATGTCCCTTGGAGGGTCAAGGCGCCCCTGATCCAAGTCGTGGTATTTCCCGTCACCTCATCTGCAATGTGAAAGAGGGCCAGTGAGTAAGGAAGATCAGTGAATGAATGCATTTGGAGTCTGGTGCTGGATATTGAGGGCTCTGAGGACTGCCTGAAGAACCAACAGTGTTGCTTAGAGTGGAGAATGCGGAGGCTCTAGCTCATGGACTTTGGACATGTTATTAAGAGAGAACAGTCCTCATGATGCTCACCTTCCCTACACGATCACTGAAGACAAAGCGGGTGCATAAGCAAATGTAGTGAAGAAAGTTGATGGTGTCTGGCTATCAAAAAGTATAGCATCTGGGGGTCTTAAGTGCTTGACGATAGACAAGCGGCCAGCTAGCTGAGAAGCAACGAAATCCACATGGAAGAAGCACACCAGCCTGTGTGACCATGATGTATGCCTGATCAAGTATCAGGCATCAACGAACAAAAAATTCATCTCACTATGAATGAGGGAGAATGTGTAGTGGAGACCTAAAGCCTATCTGTAGGCAACTGGATATCCCCTTACAGAAGGGTGTCAGGGAGGAGATGAGCCAGTCAGTATTGCATCAATGATAAATACAACTTTCCTCTAGTTCTTAAATGATTCCTCCCCCCACTATCATGACCCAAATTCTACCTTACAAATCCAGCTAGAACAGAGGATGTACACAGCTCACAACACAGGGAATCCAGGACAGATAAACCCCTCAGATCAATAATGAGAGTAGAGGTACCAGGACGATAAGGGGAGGTTGGGGAGAAAGGGGGAACTGATCACAATGATCTACACATAACTCCCTTCTTAGGGGATGGACAAGAGAAAAGTGGGTGAAGGGAGACATCAGACAGGGTAAGACATGAAAAAATAATTTATAAATTATCAAGGGTTCATGAGGGGGAAAATGAGCTGATACCAAGAGATCAAGTAGAAAGACCATGTTCTTCTTTTAAATCATTTTATTGGGGAATCATACAACGCTTATCACCATCCATCCATTGTGTCGAGCATATTTCTACATTTGTTGCCATCATCATTCTCAAATTACTGTCTTTCTATTTGAGCCCTTGGTATTAGCTTCTCACTTTTTCCCCTCCCTCATGAACTCTGGATAATTGATAAATGATTATTTTTTTGTGTCTTACATTGCCCCATCTCTCCCTTCCCCCAGAATGAAAATATTTTGAGAATGATGATGGCAACGTGCCATGATGATGGCAGGGGGGTTCAACCAGACCAAACCGGGCCCAAATCCTGGTTACCCCTTTGGTATATGCCCCAAGTCTGCCCAGGTGACTGCCCCCTCGAGAATTTGCCTTTCCACCTCAGATCCACTGATCCAGAATGTTTGTTTTTAAAAGATTCCCTCCTGACCCAACTCACAGTCCAAAGTAAAAGAAAAGCAAACACCAGAGCCGACCTAAGTCCTCAAAGGGGTGCGGTACCTCTGTGTTGAACACCTTCCAGAGGTCTTGCGTGGCAGATTTGCCCACTGTACTGTACTGGTAGGAGCCCCCGGTGGCATAGTGGCAATGAATTAGGTTGTTAACTGCAAGTTCAGCTGTTGGAAACCATCACCCACCCCTTGGGGGGGAGGGGGGAGAAGCTTCCTACTCCCGTAAAGACCCACAGGGATAGTCCTACCCTGTCTTACTGATTTGCTCCAAGTTGGTATCGACCCTAGAGCAGTGAGCTTTTAAATGTCCTTTGATTCCTTGACGGCTGATTCCATGAGGGTCAACTTTGGATCCAAACACAAAAAGATCCTCACCAACTTCAAAACCCCAAAGAAATCTCCAACGTCCCCAGCTCATTCCTTTTTTTTTTTTTTTTTTTTTTTGCGGGGGGGCGGACACATCATTGCTCTCTGGCGGTGGGAGTAGGAGGCCCAGCCCCACTGCTGGAATCGGACCTACGTCCCAGTGGGCCGCAGTCCCGTGCACAACCACTACGTCACCGGGGCTCAGCTCATTCTTAGGGTGTGTTTGACAAGGCTGGGAGTGGTCGCCAACCACCCTCCCCCGGAAAACTGCTCCGAGCCCCAGGGCCCGTGTCCCTACAGTTGAAACCCCACCTCCCCTACTCCTCGTAGATCTCCTCCTTCTCCTTTGCATGCCCCACTGCCCTCCCGGCCAGCCCTCCATACCCAACTCCCCCACCCCCACCCCATGCTGCCTGCCTGCCCCCTCAGCCCTTATCACGTCCTCTGCAGGAGCCAAGCTAAACATGACCGGCTGGCTGGGCAGTTCCACATTTCCTCAGGAGTCAGTCTCCAGATTTTAAATCATTTCTGCCCCATGAACCATTGGCAGGAGCAGCCCTCCAGTCCCGCTCAGAGACACACAGATCTTGGGTCTCCAGGAGCAGGCTTGGGTCAGATGGGTGGGCTCCCACTCCCCCACTCTCCTGGAACGCAGGCCATTCATTCACACTAGGCTTCGCCAGAGAATCCCCACCCTCTGCAGCCACCTGGTCTCCCCGGTCCTTTGCGGGGCTCTGGCTGGCTACTGCTGGGTTGGTTCCGACTCCTAGCCACCGAATGTACCACATATTCCACCTGGGGGACTCGCCGCAGAGCATTGCCAGACGTGGCGGGCTTAGACAGAAGATCCAATTGGTCTCAGACGGGGACCCAGAAGGTGGGCAGGGTGGCAGCAACAGGAAGCTCAGACACCCGAACATTGGTGAAGTACCTACAAATGTCTAAAGGCCTGGAGACCCAAGGACTCCGATGCTGGAGCCACGAATCCATCTTTCATTTCCCTCGTCACAGAGCTCCCTCCCGCTGCAGCATCCAGAGTCCCCACTTGCTCATAATCCGAGCCTCGGTTCAGATTCAGCGGCAGAGTGGACCTAACCCTGTGGGTGTCCGGGGCTGTAACTCTTCGACTCACTCTCTGCCATCTGGTTGATTCGCAGAGTGGACCTAACCCTGTGGGTGTCCGGGGCTGTAACTCTTCGACTCACTCTCTGCCATCTGGTTGATTCTGACTCCTGGAGACCGGACAGGGCAGGACAGCACTGTCCATCTGGGTCTCTGAGGCTGGACTCTGCAGAAGTAGAGAACCTCCTCAGTCTCCCGCCCCTGACCTGGAGGTCAGCCGCCCAAGGCTCCTGGCATCGAGCACAGGAGAGCTGAAATCTCAGACGACCTTCTGCTGGGATCTGGAGGGTTTGTGCTGGCTATTTTCTAGAGGTCTGTCACCGGGCCTTTCCTCCGATGCCCCCTTCTTCTAGAACCTTCATCTGGACACTTGTTCACTGTGGTCTCTGAACCTTGCTGCTCTCCGAAGTGTGGGTGACAGAGCTTCCGGTCTCTCACACGGGAGGCTGGTCTCTGTCTGAGCCAACTCACTCTCATTTAAGCTCTTGGATTGGTTTTTATTTTGAATACTGTAAGTCAGTGGTTTTCAACCTGTGGGTTGCGACCCTTTGGAGGGGGGTCGAATGACCCTTTCACAGGGATCGCCTGATTCCTAACAGTAGCAAAATGACAGTGATGGAGTAGTAGCAAAGATAATTCTATGGTTAGGTGTATTTGTGTGTGTGTGGAGGGGCGGGGCATGGCACCACCACATGAGGAAATGTATGAAAGGGTTGAAGCATTAGGAAGCTTTAGGTGAAAGTGGGCATAGCCAATGAGGTTGGATTTCCATTTTGAAGACACCCATGAAGATCCCCAGGCTCTATTTTGAGGTGCCTCTTGCCTGGCTGTCCCCCAGATTCGGGCTCAAATGGACATGACTGGCTCTTAGCTCACAGGTTCAAATGAGGATTCACCATGTTCATGGAAGTTGGGGACTCTGCTGTGTGTGACCCCAGAGGTCAGGGTCTCCTCATCTGAACCAGGTGAAGAGGACCCCTTGTGATGAGGAAGGGTGGGACGCCTCATGGTCCATAACCACTTGCTGGAAACGGTAGCAGGAACATCCTCCTGGCAGGCATTTGGCTCAAGTGCTTTGGCGCCAAGAGACGGGGACTGAGTTCCTGACTCCATCATTTCTTGGGGCCCTCTGGGTGGCCAGATTTGTTCCTAGTCCCTTAGGTGCAGAGAGCTGCTTACAGAAAAATGTGCAGAGAAGGAGTGTGCCATCCTGAGGCAGGGTCAAGATGTTACCACTTTCCACAGATGAAGACAAGGAAGTCCAGAGACTGTGAATGACAATCTTCAGCTCACAGAGCCAAGCCAGGATACAGGGACCTCCAGGTCCCTGGTCACCTAGCAGTTTCTTTCTCTGAATCAGCTGGGGATTTTCTGGCGCCACCACGGAGGGTGTTAGAATCTGCCCCACAGGGTCTGCGAGGGTGTCTGATAGAGCTGCATAGACCCTGGATGCGGTTGTTACGATTCCAATGCCCAGTCTGTATTTATGAGTTCTGAGACCCCGGACAAGTGATCAGTGCCAAAGGGCCTCCATCTTCCCGTCTGTAAATGGGGCTGATAGCGATTGCCCCATAAGCTTGCTGCACAGGCACAAGCTTGTGTCCATGGGTCATAAAGCCCGCAATAAACAGGGCCATTCGTCTGACGCCTACTGCCCAGGTGTGCCCAGATCACGGGCACCCCGGTGGACCGAGGCCAGTTCAGGTTCCAGAACACCCTACATGCTGAGCCCGAGGAGAGGTTGGTAGAGTGAGGGGATGGCTGTCTGGACCGGACGAGCCGGAGCAGTGTCCCCTCTCCTGCTAAGCACAGTGGCCAGCATGCTGGCCTCCCTGATAACTAATGTTCCTCCCCACCAAGTTGTCTCTTATTATTTTTAGTTGAGACTTGAAGCCGCAGTGTGCTGCCTTCCAAGGCAAAAGCACAGGGTCACCTGGTGGCGTATCAGCGGCTGTCTAACTATGAACATCGGGGTTTGGCTCCCTCGGCATTTTAAAAAATGAAATTCATGCAAAATCAGTCTGCGAGACAGGACTGCGTTCATCCACATCTAATTTGGGTCATCGTTGTACCTGATCTTTGTGATCAAACCCTCAGAGCCAGTGTCACCCATCAGATTGATGACCATCTCTGCTTTGTTATCAGGGACAGACAGACAGACAGAGTGTGGCTGCCAAAGCTGAAGGGGCTGGTCCCCGAGTCTACCCCAAGTCCATTTCCTGGTGGGCAGATGGAGACCAGTCCCTGTAGCCACCTTCCTCTCTTGGGTTACCCCCCCCCCATACCCCGGCACTCCATGGGGAAGTTCCCCCAGGCCAACGAATGTGATACAGTGTCCGATGATGCGCATAGCCTTTTTGTGTGTGTGTGGGGGGGAGGGGGTGAACCTCCCCCACCACCCTCACTGTGACATTGGGTGCTTGGTGACAGGGTGCAGCCTGGGCTCTAGACCGGTCACAGAAAGGTGGTTCTCTGGGCTCACATGACATGTTTCAGGACC
Organism: Nesogale talazaci; assembly: GCA_004026705.1. NCBI lineage: Eukaryota > Metazoa > Chordata > Mammalia > Afrosoricida > Tenrecidae > Nesogale > Nesogale talazaci. Next base: position 18,816 of record PVJH01025603.1, read on the forward strand.
CTTCCTGGGAGACCCCAGGCCAGCTGAGTGTGAGGGGTGCTAAAAGGTTATTTGGGCTGGGGTCAGGAAAGATGAGACTCCTATAGGGGGGGTCTGACCCCGGGGTCCAGTTAGGGGCTCTGCCTGGAGAGAGGTGCCAGTCAGTCCTATGGTGGGGACATTCAGAGTGTAGTCTTGGGTACCCTGGGCAGTCCCTAGGGCTTGGGAGGGGAAGTTCTGACTGGTCACTGCCCTGAGCGAAAGCCTTCCAGTCTCCATCCTTCAGCAAAGGGGTGAGGCCACCAGCCCTCTGGGGCCAGCCTGCAGCAGCCCACCCCCCCAGCCCCCACCCCAGGGTGAGGTTTGGCTCAGCTTTAGCATCCAGCGTTATATTTTAGTGCACTGAGATTCCCCCTTCTCCTGCCTTGAGATCTGAAGCTGGTGTCTGGGCAGAGATGTGCAGAGCTAAGGCTGCATGGACAATTTGCCTGCAGAGGCAAGCTAAAGGTGGCGGGGACGGGGGGGGGGGCAGATAAGGTATTCAGGGTCATATTGAGGTTCCTGACAGGCATCTGGGGAGAGGGGGACCCCTTTTCTTGCTATCACATACCTGTTTCCCTTCGCTCCACCTTCGTCTGCTGGAGGAACTTGGAAGCAGCCCAGAGACCTTGTCCCAGAATGCTCTTCTCTCTGCCTCCACTTAGGAAATTGCTCTCTGATGTCATCCAGGGCTGGGGTTCAACTGGTTTGTACTGGCTCAGTTGAGTTAGGCAAACCAATGGTTAAAATGGCCACTGTAATCATGGCTCCCACTAAGGGGCAGGGGCTGGTAGCCTCCCAATGTGGAAATCACAAAGTTACATTCCTTACTCTTTTTTTTTCCTCCTGCATTCATCTTCGCAACTCTTTCTTATAATCTAGTTTGGAGTGCTTTTTTTTATCGTTCTTATTTTAGTCTCGACTGTATGAAATAATAAACTACCCTTCGGTCTAGCATTTTGACCCTACGGTCAGTAAGACAGCAAGCCAGTGTTCAACTTGTTTGAATCCCACCATTGGTGCAAACCCTGCTGACTCTGCTTGCAGAGGGGAGGGGAGGTGGGGACAGAAGCCCTCCTGGGCCGTGGCGGCTGCAGACAGAACTGGTCTCAACCTCGACCATCCCCTCTTCAGGCCTGCCCCTGTGAGCAGTCTTGTCATGCACTGCCCCAAAGCACAGAGGTTTTGGACAGAGCCAAAAGCCTGCTATACCCATTTCTGTGGACCAGCGAGTTGGAAGCACTTTATTGGGTCAGTTCTGGCTCTGGGTCTCTCAGGAAATGTGATCAAGATGTCAGCTGTGACTGGAGATTCCTTGGTGGAAAACCAGTACTGGCAGGGATAGCAGGCCTGGGCCCCTTGTCATGCCAACCTCCCATAAGGCTAAACAACTCCATGGGCCCTCCTGAGTTGGCAACTGGTTTTCCCCAGGGCGAGTTACCCCCGAGAACCTGGCAGGGGCTGCCACATCTTTTAACAACCAGCTTCAGAAGCCACCCCCCCTTCCCATTTCCCCAGGTCTCTATCGTCTCATGTCCTTTGTCATCAATCCCCACTCACCACGAGCCTGGAGGACAGAGGGGGGACTGCCTGATGGCGTTTCTCAAGCTGTAAATCTTTATGGTGCAGACAACTATATTTTAATCTAGAGAGCGGTGGGTTAGTGCAAGCCACCGTCAGGGCTCCACTGGCCCTGGAGATCAGTCCCATCTGATGAGAGAGGCGAGAAGAAATTACAGAATGCTGTATAAGCAGCAGGGACCATTGGGGTCATCGTGAAGGCCGGCTTCCCAAATTGCTTTGGTTGGTTTCCTCAAGTGGGGAATAAGCCTCTTGTTAACGTTGAATGAGGATAGGGAAGACTGGCCATAGTATACTTATAACCACACAGTAGGCCTGCCACAAATGGCTAGAGGAAATGCTATCACCCACCTGTGTTGGGGTTCCACTGGGGGCATCGTACTACTAGAGGGCTGATTCTGTGTCTGGGGAACCCTGTGTGCAGACAGAATCCAGGCTGTGACCTTCGTTGAGCAGATGGCCAAGCCTATCTCTCAGGCACCACTGGTTGGGCTCAATCTTTCTGTCTTCAGCCTGGCAACAAGCTCTCAACTGTCTATACCAGGGGTTCTCCACCTTCCTAATGCCTTCACCCTTTAATACAGTTCCTCATGTGGTGGTGACCCCCACCATCACATTATTTTCCCTGCTACTTCATCACTGTCATTTTGCTACTGTTAAGAACCGTTATGTAAATATCTGATATGCAAGATGCAGTTTCATGGCTACAAATGAAACATCATGAAAGCATAGTGATTCAGTACATGTGTTAGTCTGAGTAGACTAGAGAAACAAATTCATAGACATGCATATGTATACAAGAGAGAGATCTATATGTAAGAGGAATGTAACATTGAGAAAGCATCCCAACCCAGTCCAGTCCGAGCCCACAAGTCTGATACTAGTCCATATGTCCAATATCAGTCTATAAAGTCTTCTTCAGATTCACGAGGCACATGCAATGACGCCAGGACAATCACAGGCCAGTGGGTGCAGAGTCTTGTGTATCCAGTGGTGGTAGAAGCATCTCAGCACTGGCAGGGGTCTCTGTGTGACTTTTCAGTCTTCGGTGGTCTAATTCCATCAGGGTAAGCCCATGTGACTTTTCCTTCAGGATGTCTCACCAGGAATCAGCCTTTTCAGTAGAGCATCTCCAGGGGACTGAGTTTTAAGGCTCTCATCTCCAAGGGGGGAAACACAGACAGATTTCCCAGAATTCTCAGGAGAAAGCCATGACCACACAGAGCTCTCATTGGCTATCCTCAGATTGATAGGCTAGATTCCACCCTTATACTCCCAATCCTCAAATGGACACCAGATTAGTGACTGCCACAAAAACAATGTCATTATATATTGTGAGATATTTATGTCTAGTGACAATTAAATGAAATGTTGTCTGGAAGCACGATGTAGCATGGGGAACAGTCTTCACGCAGATACTGTGTGCAGGTACATCTGCATGTGGGCGAACTCACCTGGCGATTGATAGAGGAGCGGTGTCTTGGTTCCTGAGACCATCAGAAATATGTGTTTTCCAATGGTCTAAGTGACCCCTGTGCAAGGTCGTTCAACTCCCAAAGGGGTCTTGACCCATCGGTTGAGAACCGCTGGTTGACACCACTCAGGGAGCCCTAATCTAGTGGCGAAGTAGTTATGTGTTGGCTTCCAACCACAAGGTCAGCAGTTGGAAACCAGCGTCTTCGTCTGAAGGCTATGCTGCCGCCCAGGTAGGCTGGCTGGGGCATGCGGTACCCTGACTGGCTGACAGATCCCAGGCTCCCTCACAGCAGGCTAGATTTCTACCCCTGCCCACTCCCACCCCAGTGTTCCAGCCAGTGCCGAGTGACAATGTTCAGTACTACTGATTGAGTAAGTGGACCTGATTTATGTCCGGCCTGTGGGTCAGAAAGCAAGGGGAAGCCAGGACAACGCCAGCCCTGCCAGTGTGCCCCCTCCCTCTCCTTCCCCAGCTTCTTGAATACAAAGTGTCCCTTCCTTTAGAGAGCCAGTTGCTCCTGGCCTCCAGGCCTCCCAGCAGGCCTCCCAGCAGGCCTTCCCTTGGTAGACAAGGCCTCACTGTGACCTTTCACCTCTTGGCCTCTGGGTGAAGGACCATTAACCACACTGCCTTCCCCAGCCTTTTGTGGAGGCCAGCCCTTTGTCCAGCTGTCCCAGAGAAAGAAAGCGGTGGAGTGAAGGCTCCCGCCATCTTTGTTTGCCCAGCCCTCTCCCAGGCCTCTTCCGAGGCCCTCTCTCATCAGGTCCGCAGAAAGGTTAGATTTCTTGGCTGGCGCCACTCCGCTGGCTCAAGGCTGAGACAAGACTGGCTCCTGGGCTTTTGAGTTCCCTGTCTTACCTCAGACATGCAGAGGGAGGGGGGAGAAGGGCTTGCAGACAATCGGGGAGGCAGGAGGTTATAGTTAAGGAGACCTGGTGGCTTGGTGTTTACATGGTGGGCTGTGATCTGAGAAGTCAGCAGTTCAAAACCCCCAGTGGCTCCTTGGGAGAAAGATGGGGCTTTCTATTCCAGTTAAAAAAGAAAAAAAAGAGGTAGCCTCTAGAACTTCCTGTGACAGTTTTATCCTGCCTTCCAGGGTCATGATACATCAGAATCAACGTGATGGAAAAGCGTTTGGAGATTACATTTGCCCCACGGCTGTCTCCACACTCCTTTCCAGGCAGGATTCTCGGGAAAAACCAAAGGGGAGCGACTGTGCCTATGTTTGGGGAGCCCTGGTGGCAAACAGATTCATAAGGTCAGCAACTCAAAACCACCCATCCCTCCCAGAGAGGGTGTTTTCTGCTCCAGTTACATCGATGGTCTCAGAGCCCCAGAGGGGCCGCACTTCTTTGTCCTTGGGCAAAGGGCGGCAAACTGCCATTCATGAGCCATATGCGGCTCTTTCAGTGAGAACGTGCAGCTCTGAAGTCACGTTGAAAACATTTGAAGGTGATTCTTTCAGATCATGGTGATTTGATTTGTTTGGAAAAACATATTGAAGGCTCTTGAGTGATTTTAAAGTTGTTAGGAAGGACAGGATGGGCTCTCCGGTCTCCAGAATTTGCTGACCCCTCCCCTAGAGGGTTGCTGGGCTAGTCAGGCTTGACGAGAAAAACAAATTCTTAGATACTTCGATGTGTATAAGAATGAGTTTTATATAGAAGAGCAATTGTATATTGAGAAAGCTTCCCAGCTCAGTTCAGATCAAGTCCAATATTCAACCATGTCCGATACCACTCTAAGACTTTCTCTTCAGAGTCACACAACACACCCAATGATGTCGCATACAGGAAGATCACAGGAGAGTGGGTGGGAAGTCTTGTGGACCCAGTGGCGATGGAAGCATCTCAGTGCTTGTGCGGGTCTCCACGTGGCTCCTCCAGCTCCAGGGTGCTGGCTCCATTGGCACACCTTATGCATGTGGCTTCTCAACAAAATGGTCTAGCAGAAAGGAAGGCAGGAGTTCCCAGAATCCTCAGGAGAAGGCCATGCCCGTACAGAGAGAGGCCTCATGGGCTGTGACCTGATTAATACTGACTACACTACACTCCTTCACTCAAATTGACAGGAGATGTTGTCATGGCCACAGACGTGAGCCGGAATCGACTGGATGACAGTGCGTTTGAGGTTTGGGTGAGATGTCCGAGGTGGGATTTAGCCCCTGTGGGAAACCCTGGAGATGGATTTCACCCCCATTCTCCGGTGATGACGCAGATACGGAGAAGTCCGGGAGCAGACCCAAGGTTACGCACCACTGAAGGTGCTCTGGTGGGTGATGTGGGTTAGTGAGCACTTGCCTGCTCACTAAAAAGCTGAAGCCCACCGGTGACCTTGTGCCTGACTAGCCCTGGTGGATCGACTTCTGTGATGATGACAGCCGAGGAAGCCCTTTGAAGTCCTCCTTCTCTTAATATAGCTCAAAAGCACGCAGCCCACCTCGACCCCCACCCGCCACCATACCCACGGCTGAGCCTCCATCTGCCTTCTGAAGCCCACGCAGTTTCTCCCCATGTGGGTGAGGGTGGGTTTCTGCAGGCAGAGGCATGGAGCAGCATCAGTGAGAAACCCGGGCCTGCCCACTTAGTCCAACCCCAAGGTGGATGCGGGCTGTGGGAAGCTGATGTGGGTTTTGGAGGGCTTGACCTCAGGAAGCCAGCAGATCTGAGCTCTTCCCCTCCCCCGCTTTGAGCCCTGTTTGGTCTGTGTGGCAGAAATGAAACCAGAGACCCTACAGGACCGGGTAGAACTAGCCCCATGAGTTTCTAAGACCACAGCTCTTTATGGGAGTAGAAAGTCCGTCTCTCTTCTGTGGAGTGGTTTCAAACTGCCCACCTTGCAATTGGCAGCCCCACGGGTAATCCACTACATCACCAGGGATCTTCAACCAGGGACCACCGCCTGCCAAATCAGATGGAGATCTCCTAGCTTTGTTCCTAACCACGTCTACAAACCACAGCACACAGAGTGAAACACGACAGAAAACCACACCCAATCCATTGGGTCAATTTCTACTCAGACCTACCAGAGGGGACAGAGTGGGATTGCCTGGTAGGGCGTCCAGGGCTGGCATCTTTACAGAAACAGACTGCCACCTCTTTCTCCCGTGGAGCCCCAGGGAGCAGCTGGTGGATTCAAACGGACTGCCTTTCAGTTAGCAGCCGAGCACGGAACCACTGGACCCCCGGGGCTCTGCCTGTCAAAGCAAGCCAAGCTGTGGAAAAGCATGTCCTCCAGGACAATGGGGGGGGGGGGTGGTGGCCACAAGTAGAACCCCACAGCCACGAACAACAGCCTGACCTTGGAAGGGCAGTGAGTCATTGTGTCTTATGGCTGCAGTTTGGGATCACATTTCTCTACTGGAGTCAGTTCGGAACACCGGACGGAATAGACAGCAGAGAGTGGGAGAGGCTGGGCGGCAACCCTCCCCTTGCCTCAGAGCCCGTCCTGCATCCTGCTGACCACGAGTCGGCATTGGCCTCCAGGTGCTGAGAAGTCCAGGGCCAAGGCGTGAAATCTAACTGCGGGGTGCCTCACACGAAAGAGACTCCACCTTGGGGGGAGATGGGGTATGGTGGTGGTGGTGGGGGGGGGGTTATGGTGAGAGCCGGAGAGCTCCCCTGTCTGCGTGTTCGCAGGCTGAGAATAAGCAGCAGGGCCCCGTGCAAAGCCAACGCCTCCTGTCTTGGACCTAGTGTTGGATTACTGAATAAGCCAGATAAGCACGGGCTTACCTGTGCTTACTTACTCATCGCCAGTGAACACTGGGACTATTTTTTTTTCCCTTTCTTTTCTCACCACATCAAAGATGCGGCTTCTCGGCCTGGCTGGGATCTGTCTTCCAACCCGACAGCTCCTTCCTCTAGCATCAAAGCCTCTTTTCAAAGTTACCATGCTGGAGGCCGCTCGGCAAGGTCAGCCCGGCTCCCCTGGGCTTCCGTCACAGGGGTGAGCAGACCGTCAGCAAGCCCGAAGAAGTCCAAGCTGGCCCTGCTTCCTGGGGGACCAGCACCCGGCTTGAACCCAGCGCCCAGGGGCTAGACAAGCTTTGGTGGCTGCAGCTTCCCTGTCCGAGACAGACACGACTTCTGGAAGGTGCAAGTGAGAACAGACCCTTGACCAAAGGCCCGTTCCACAGCAAGCTGTCTCGAACACAGGAGACTGCAAAGAGGTCCTGATCAGAATTGCGCGGGGAAGAAGCCCGTGGCCGCAGTGATTTTGACACTCCCCTCCGAGGCACTCTTGATTCGCAAGAGAGGAAGAAAGATGAGCGGGATCAGAGCGAGAACCTTTCTGCACGGGGCGGGGGAAGAGATGAGTTTCAAGGTCCTGATCTCAGGCATTTTGGAGAATAAGACTGGGTATTAAAGGGGTTTAGCAATTTCAGAAAAAAGAACAGCTAAGTAAGATCCATGGCAGAAAAAAAAAAAAAGGCACGAACCTCAGAGGCTCCAAGTCATGTCTGTAAATGGAGGCGCCCTTGTTCCCCACGGGTTACCGTTACCCGGTGCAGATTCCTGAGGCTTTAGACGTGACTGGCCCCTGAGACTGGAGCGCCCATGGAGCCATGCGCTGGCTTAGACGTCGAACAGCAGCCATGAGGTCAGTGGTTCAAACCCACAGCTGTTCTGGAGGAGAATGACCAGGATGCCTGCTCTTATGAAGATTTACGGGTTTGAAAACCCGCTGTAAAGGGCAGTGGATTCAATGGCTGGGGGCTTGATGTCCTTAGAATTAGCCTGGGGTCCCTGGTTAAATCCTGGGCTACTAATTGTGAGGTTGCCTGTTCAAACCGACCCAAAATTGCCTCGGAAGACAAAATTAACAAACAACAACAATAACAACAACAAAAAATCTGCCTGCCATCAAGTCTATGCCCACTCATTGGGACCTTATACACAGGCAAAAATGTCCCCTGTGGGTCCCTGAGACGTTAGTTGTTTATGGGAATAAAGAGCCCTGTTTTCTTCCCTCGGGGTGACCAATGCTTTCGAATGGCTGACTTTACAGCCAGCAGTCTAACTCGGGGGTCCTCAAACTTTGTAAACAGGGGGTCAGTTCACTGTCCCTCGGACCGTTGGAGGGCCAGACTATAGTTAAAAAACAAACTATGAACAAATTCACTGCGGGTCCGAGATGAGTCGACTGCTAAGCAGGACAGGCAGCAGCGGCAAAAAACACCCGTGGGCCAGATAAATGTCCTCGGTGGGCCGCATGTGGCCCGTGGGCCATAGTTTGAGGACCTCTGGCCTGACTCATCAGCACGTCGCCAAAAGGGCTTCCTGTCTGGTTTCGGAAGGGCTCAGCCTTAAACATGCACTCTGCACAAGGGGTCCCTGGGACGGGGTCACTTTGAGCTGGAGCTGACTGTGGTAAAGGGCGACGACTGTTCTGTTGAGGGCCCCCAGTAGAACTCAGGGTTCCACCCTTGTAGCCGACAGTCTCGTCATCCATCAGTCTTGCACACACCTCCAAAGAAGTCACAGTTCATAAAGTTAAAGTTATAATTTCTGGGCCATTCCACCCCCCACCCTACTTCCCCTGTTGTGTCAGAGAGGGTTCTCTAGAGAAATAAAACAAGGACACTAGTAATTCTTTTTATATATTTATATAGAGAGAAGGGTATATAAAATAAGAAAGAAACAGTTAACGAATCTATAAAGCAGTCCAAATGGCTCGGTGCAACTCCCTTGCGTGAGACAGGTAGAAGACTGGCAGTCCTTCAAGTCTTGAGGGCCGCTGAGCAGCCCTCTGTAGAGCAATTCAGGCTATCTGGTCACAGGCAGCAAACAGCAAAGCAGGTCACCAGCAGTCAGCCAGATGACAGAGTTCAGCAGTCCCCAGCTCAAGAGATGTATATCCCAGGAGCGTGCCAAAGTAGGGCTTGAAGGAACCTCAACACACAGCTCCACAGTCCACGATCAGGTGTCCCACGGGTAGTGTTGCTTGGAAGTCGAGGGACAGGACAAACAAAACAGCTAGCTGATCCAAAGATCCATAAGCAAGAGAGAGGGGGAGGACTCACTGAGCCCTTCCTATCTATGCCCTTCAATTCCTCCCATGTGTTCATTGTGCTGTCACAACAGACCCATCAATCTTCTGTGGCCATGTTGACATAACAAACCTACCTATCACCCCTGTCCCCCAACCAGCTTATTTCACCTCCGTTCTCTTCCCGGGTCGTTGTGTCCCACGATGAGCAAGGGGTGGGAGTGGGACTCCATCGAGGGTCACTAGTATCCATGTCAGTTCTGGTGTGGGGGTCTGTGGTCGGGCTCTCACCATGAATGGGTTCATTTCCTGCCAGGGGGCCTCTTATATGGTCACTGCCAGTCTGTCCAGAGGAGGCTGGTAATCTGTCTGCTGGATAAATTCCAGCAGAACTGCCAGACTAAAAAAGACTAGGAAGAAAAGCTGAAAGTCAGCCAGAGAAGTGTAGATGGTCTGATTTGCCCACCACAGGAGTGGCACGAAACTGGGCAGCGTCACATTCTCCTATGCAGGGATCCCTGACCAAACTGACTCCTTCATCTCCGAAGGGGCGTCTCCTTCTTCCTCACCTCTGGAGTGGGTGGGGGGCTGCTGGAGGTGTGGTGAGGTAGGGGAAGGGTTTTTGCTCCATCTGAATTCCCTGTCCCAGGCACGTTGTGGGTGGCCAAGTTCACTCAGGCCTTTGGGTTGGAGTCTTCTGGCTCTCAGAGGACCTGAAGCACTGGATTTGCAAAGTGGTTCAACCTTCCGGCCAGGCTTCTCTTCATCCTCCCATCGGGCAGAGGAAACAGAACAAACCCCTCAACACAGAAGTGAGTATGGGGATGGTCCCTAACCACCACCGGGCTTCCTTCGCCACAGAGGATGCTGATGGCTGCTCTCGGTACAGGCACCTGATGTAAAGGGTTGGAAGGAGGTGGCAGGATGCAGGCAAGACCCTAAGGTTCTGTTCCAGCAAGCCTGTGCCAGGTGGACAGAAACCCACTATTGGGTGTGGCCTGGGAGCTCACGTCAGCACACAGGTGACCCACCTGTGGGTGGGTAGGCCACCGAATTGGTGGCTGGACTGAGGCAGCAGTCCTTCGTAAACGGGCTCTGGACCAGCTGATAACTGGTGCTGTTAGCTGTCAAGGAGCAAGGGGGTGGTAGCGGGAGTTAGGGGTGGCCCTGACACCCCCCAGTGAGGGGTGCCCTTTGTGGACACAGGGGGAGTCAGAGTGGCCTGGATGGAGGTAGGCGGGGAGAGGGCCAGAAATAAAGTTTTCAGCCTCCCACTTCCCATCACCCCCCTGGGAACCAGGCATTTGGCAATGCGCCAGTCATCCTGTCAGGTGGGACTTGGTTGCACTCCAGAGTCTTCAGCATTAATGGACCAGCTCAGCATGGGACTTCCAGGACCTCAGAACTGAAGGCCCCATGTCCTGGGCATGCTCTCTGTCCTGTGAAAAGCAGGACACTTGGCCGGCCCAGCATCAGACATCTATGCTGGCTGTCGGGGTGCAGCAGGCAGACCTGCCTCTCGCACCCGCGGCTATTAAGTGGATTCCGACTCATCGCGGCCCCATAGGACTGGGTGCAGCTGCCCCTGTGAGGTTCTGCTCCTCTTTAGAAGGAGCCCGGGTGGTCTGGTGGTTCCAAGTTGGGCTGCCATCCACACAATCGGCAGTTCAAAACCACCAGCCGCTCTGAGGGAGAAAGGGTAGGTTTTTGAGTCCTGGAAAGAGTTTGCGTCTCAGAAGCCCACAGGGCTGGGCTAGACTCGATGCCTCCGTGGCAGTGAGAGGCCTTTGCAGGGTCAGAAAAGTCCCAACTTTCTCCCAAGGAGCAGCTGCCTGCTAATAGGCTTGAGCTTACAGTTAGCAGCTGAATGCCTTACCCACTGCACCACCAATATCGGCCCCAGAGGCTCATGGGAACTCAAGGCAAAGTTTATTGCATCCCATGGACTGTGCTGAAAGGACAGTGTGATCCTTAGACCCAAGGACGGTGAGGCTTTGTCTCTACTTTGGCCATGTCGTCAGGGCAGCCCGGTCCCTGGAGAAGGCCCTCGTGCCTGCTCACACCAAGGGGCAGATGCTCAGTGGGACGGGCTGGCACAGGGGCTGCATCCATCGGCTCAGGCAGAGGAAGGGTGGTGAGGATGGCGCAGGAGTCCCCAGGTCTGCTGTGCATCAAGTCGGTGTCCATCGGTCAGAGTCTGCTCTATGGCATATGGCATGAAGAAGACCACTTGACCTCCCCTCTGCTTTCTGCGGTCACTGCTAGCTGGTGCCCCTGAGTCTGTGTGGGCTCCCAGGGACCCCCCCACTCGACAGAGCAGAACTGTCCCTTCGGTATCCTTGAAGGAAGCATATTGATTGCCTGGGCTTGAACCACCCACCTTTCTGGTTAGCCGCTGAGTTCTTAACTCTCAAAGCGCCAGGACTCTTTCTCAGTACCCCCACTTACCAAAGGAAACGAAGGGGGCGGGGGAAGAGACAGAGATGGAAAGAAAAGAAGGCACGAGAAGAAGACAGCGCCAGTTGGTTTTTGGAGGGGGGGCTGCAGTCTCCAATCTTAAATGTGGGACCCTCTTGAAGCCTGCCCGCACCTCCCATCCCCCCGCAGTGCAGGGAGAATGCTTTTGCTTGTTTCGCCACTGCTGGATGCTGTGGCGTGATCATGGTACATGCCACGAAGGGAGCCCTCCACCCTCACCCTCACCCCCGCCCCCCAGGCACTCCCTGCGTCCGGCCCCCTTCCCAGTGGTCTTTCCTGCCTTTTTCTTATTGCTATCACATCAATACTGACTCATGATGAGTCTGCGTGGGTCAGGGAGGAGCCATGGCCCACAGGATTTCCAGGGGCTGATTTTTCAGATCATCAGATCTTTCTTCAGAGGGCACTCTGGGTGGATTTCATGAGCAGTCCAGTGCTTAACTGTTGGTGCCACCCCGAGCCTCCAGATTTTGTCCACTGGGGAACAAAGCAGTCTCGGGTTGAGAACTCTTGGTGTGGGGGTCGAGAGAGGAGGAAGCACCAACATTTCCTAGCACACGCTGAACAGAGACTGTCCCCAAACTTCCAAACTCTCTTCTGTCGTGAGTGGCCCCAGGTGGGGGACAAAGCCTTGCGAGGTCCTGGTTGGTTGCTGTGGAGTCAACTTTGGCTCATGATGACCCGATTAGGACGAGGTCTTACACGGCCCTGTGTCGTCCTCACCATCCTAAGAACCTGCCGCTGCAGCCGCTGTGTCCCCCCATCTCCTTGAAGGCCTTCCTCCTTCTTCTGGAGCGTCTACCCAGCAAGATGCCCTCCTCCAGGGATTGGCCTCTCCTAGTCACTTGTCCAAATGTGTGAGACCTTGTCCCAAGGAGCCGTCTGGTGGTGCTTCCTGGGTGCTGTGTA
>PVJH01025604.1:0-31165 GCA_004026705.1 Nesogale talazaci
CAGTTCAAAGCCACCCTCCGCTCGAAACGGTCTCGGAAAGCCACAGGGGCACTTCTGCCCTGTCCTGTAAAGTCCCTTTGTGTCGGGATCAATTGATGGGTGGCAGCCAGTGAGGCACTACTGGGGGGAAGACACTCATTGTGATTTTGCTTTTGTTTCCCTCGAAGGAGCCCTGGTAGCACAGGGGTCCACCCGTGGGGCATGGTGCAGGCTGCTAACCCCAGGGTCCGCCGTTTGCCAGCCCCCTGCCTCCCTAACGAGACAGACGAGCTTTCCACTCCCGTAGTGCATGGCAGTCTGGGGAGCCCTGCGTTAGAGGCGGTGCTAGCTGTCCGGTGAGGCAGACGGCATGGGCTCCAGGATGGGGGTGAGCTGTCCTGGAGAAGATTCCAACCCTTGTGTACGGAGAAGGGCTGTGCTTGGGAGGTCTTTCCCACGCAGATCACCAGGCCTTTCTTCTGAGGCACTGAGTGGGTTCGAACCTACCACCCCTCCCATCCCCAGGACCATGCTCCCTGGAGACGGGAGCCCAGGCGAGGGTGAGGCCAGGGGTGCCAACATGGGAGAAATAAGCAAGGGATATTTTCATGCAGTCCTTTAAAAATGGGCACCAATAATAATAATAATAATAACAATGAAGGCCACCGTGACCAAGGTGTTCAATCAACACAGAACTAGCCCAAACCCCTCATCCCTCCTTCCTTGGGTTCCACCAAGTCTCCACCCGGCAGGGTGGCCATTGGGATTTTGATGTGTTTTCACCCACTTTGCAGAGAAAGGCCTGGAGAGAGGCCGTGACCCGCTAAGCCGGGGACAGACGCAGGGCTAGTGTCCCCGCACCCTAAGCGCTCTCCAGTGTAAGGGTCCTCCTGGCTATCTCGTTGCCACATGACTGTTCCTGCTCTGTCGGTAGTGTGTTGATGTCTAGAAAAGGGCCCACCCCTTCCCATTTTTTTGGGGGGGGGGCCCATCACGGCTCTGGTAGGAGTAGGAGGCCCAGCCTTGCTCCTGGAGAGCTGCTGCTGGATTTGAACCGCCAAGCCCCGCACACAACCACCACGCCACCAGGGCTCGGCCCTGCCTTCCCATTTTTACAGAGAGGAAGTAAATGAAAATATTCCAAACCCAACCAGACGGCCTTTGAATCAACCCCAACTACTCAGGTCCCCACAGGACCAAACGGAACGGCTGCCTGAGGTTTCTGAGACCGGGTTTTTCCCGGGAGCAGAAAGCCTCCTGTTTCTTTCTTTCTTTCTTCTTTTTTTTTTTTTTTTAAATCATTTTATTGGGGGCTCATACATCGTTTTTCCTTTTTTTTTTTGGGGGGGGGGCCATCACTGCTCTCCGGTGGTGGGAGTAGGAGGCCCAGCCCCACTGCTGGCATTGAACCTCCGGAGTCCCAGTGGGTCGCAGTCCCGCGCACAACCCCTACACCACCGGGGCTCAGCCCCATACATCGTTTTGCACGATACATAAATACATACACTGTGCCAAGCATCTTCGCATGCCTGCTGCCGTCATCATTCTCCAAACATCCACTTTTCCTTGCTCCTCCTTCCCTGACAGAACCGCGAGTGTCTATCAACTGCTGCCCTTGCAGAGAGCGGGCACACATCGCCCGGGCCACCGGAGTTCCTGTATGGACATGTTGTTGCTCAGGGTTCTCACGCTGGTTCCGACGCTTAGCTACTCTGTAGAAAGAAAGGAAACACCAGCCCCTCCCCCTTCATCCTCACAATTGTTATGTTTGAGCCTATGGCGGCAGCCGCTGGGCCAATGCCCCTCACTGAAAAGTCTATATAAAACACACCCAGGCTGAGCCCCGGTGGCGCAGTGGTTGTGTGCGGGACTGCGGCCCACAGGGCTGACAGTTCAAATCTAGCGGCAGCTCTCCAGGAGCAAGGCTAGGCTTCCTATTCCCACCAGGGCCGTGATGCCACACACAAAAAAATAATAAAATAAAATCAATACACACAGTGTGATTTCCACCATGGTGGGGTGGACGACTCAGTGGCATTGGTGACATCCTGGAGCCCTGGAGCCCGGATTCCTCACCCCAAGGTCAGCAGCATAAAACCCCCCGCTGCTCCACTGCAGCAAGATAGGACTGTCTGCTTCATCAAGGTCGACAGTCTGTGGATGGCCACGCAGGGGGACGTCCACCCTGTCCTACGGGGTCGCTCTGAGCCGGACTCGACTTGAGTGAGAACAGTCCGCCCTAAGGGGGTGTCACCATCACCCCTGCTTCTGAAATACTGTTTCCACCGCCCTTCCCAAACGGGAGCTGTCCCGGAGGATATAGCCAGAGCTGGCTGGCTGAACGTGGAGAGGAATTGCCGCAGCTGGGGGTAAAGGTCAAGGATCGTAGCCTTCAGGATGAATTACCCGCCCAACGGAAGGGAAACCGGAATCTTCACAACTGGACGGCTAAGCTCACATCCTGGCAAAGGTGGCTGTGGTCAAGGATCTCTGTCTTCCTTGGATCCACAGGCAGTGCTCATGAAGCAGCAGTCAGAGACCCACGGTCACGCTGCAGTGGGTAAATTGCCGCACAAGACTCCTTTAGGGCATTGGAAAAGCAAGGAGTAAGATGCACCTGCCCCAGCCACGGCCTTCTCCCTGGCCTCATCTGCATGGGATGTGACCGTGGCGAGACGGTAGACGAATCCTTGCCTTTGAATTGTGGAGCTGGCAAAGGAAATTGGAAGAACCACGGACTGCCGATCTGTGTTGGGAGAAGTCAGACCAGAGCGCGCCTTAGAGGCACAGACATGTCAGGAGAGACTGGCCCCTGGAGAAGGACATGGCACTTGGTGCAGTGGAGGGGCAGCGTGCGAGAGACAGGCCCTCCGTGAGATGGACGGATACGGGCACAGAGACCTCGGAGAGGAGGGCGCAGGACCGTGCAGTGTTCCATTCTGTGTGTGTAGGGTCAGAGCCGACTGCAGGATGGCGCCTCACGACGCCGACATGGACCTCCCACGGTGCCTGGTCATCGGAAACCGCCCTCTCTGCCCCTCTGCGGATCTGAGAGATTCCAGACAAGAGGGCTCACTCAGGCGGTCCTTGTGCTGTTGGGTTGGGCTTATCTCGATTCCTGGGGGCAGCGTGGTACTCCATGGTGTCCACGGGCCTCCTTCGGTTTGCCCATTCGTCCGGGCTGTCTAGAGAAACAAATCCAGCGGCACTCATGTAAGAAAGAGTTTTGTGGCTGAGCCCCGGTGGCGTCCTGGTGGAGTGCGGGACGGCGGCCCGGTGGCTTGGCGGTTCAAATCCAGCAGCAGCTCTCCAGGAGCAAGGCTGGGCCTCCTACTCCCACCAGAGGGAAGTGATGCCCTCCCCCTCCAAAAAAGAAAGAGCTTTATATCAAAAAGTAGTTGTGGATCGGGCTGAGCCCCGGTGGCGTAGTGGTTGTGCGTGGGACTGCGGCCCACTGGGGCGGAGGTTCAATTCCGGCAGTGGGGCTGGGCCTCCTACTCCCACCGCCGGAGAGCAGGGATGCCTCCCCCCCACCCAAAAAAAAAAAAAAGTAGTTGTGGATCAAGACGGCAGCCCAGCCCAATCCAACTCCAGTCCATAAGTCCCTCTTCAGGCACATGTGGCGGCGGTAGCTGCAGGCTGGTGACCGAGAACGGTGAACCAGGAAGCAGGACACTCACAGTTGCATGGCCCCGAGGTCGGTGGGAACCCAACTGTGCTGACAGCTCTCAGGGTCCAGTCGGGTGGCCCGCGCGGGGCCGCTCTTGGAGGTCGGCAGAGTCCCAGCAAGCAGAAAATTAGCGGGGCAGAGAGACACGAGGTCCCAGTGTGCCGGGTTTTGCAGGAAGGCCGCCTCCCCGAGAGGGCAGCAGCAGGCTGTGTGACCTGGTGGACGATTCCCCCCTGCCCTTCCATACAGGGTCAAGTTGACAGCAAATCCAACCAGAGACCCTTGGGGCTAGTCTCTCCTGTGGGCTTCTGTGAGTAATGCGGTAGCCGTGATGAGCATGGTGTCCACATGTCAGTCAGCCTCAGGTCCTGCCGCTAGTCCCTTGGAGCGTAAAACCCGGGGCGGAATGGCTGGGCCACTTAGTAGTTCTGTTTAGCTGCTAGTGTTTGTGCATCTTTCTGATTGCACCCAGGGATTCTCGAATGTGTGACAGTGGGACCACCAGTCTTTCCTGAATGCCTTTAATCTGTCAGTCACGTTGGAAGGAAGAACTTGCAGATGCCGCTGCCACCCCCATTTTCCAGAAGAAGAGACGAAGGCCCCAAGCGGTGGGGCCACAGCTTGGCTGAGCGTCTTGGCCTGTTGGTGGCTGACCAGTCAGAATGCCCCAGGGAAGGCCAAGATTAGTCCAAAGAGCCGTCACATGGACGTCAGCCTGGGGACCAGAGAGCAGCTTGTACCGTCAGTCCCCAGCCTCCACCATCCTGCCAAGTTCACCCCGGGCCAGGAAGGATGGCCCCAGGTCACCCAGGCCCAGCCACCTGCCATCGTGGACCGGCCCTGGGCGCCTACTCTCCAGGGCCTGGGGGCTGGAACGTGCGTGTACGCGCGCGCACGCACGCGCGCGTGAGGGCAGTGTTTTCTTTGGCTGCAATTTGCCATGTCACCCGCAGGCGACAAGCAGGGAGGTGTCCCCAGCTGGGGCAACCACTGTGCGGAATGAGGTATACACGGGGCGCATGGTCACATGCTCGGGCCACGGGCGGGCCATGAGTTCCGATTGTAGCGTCACGTTGGTCATCCCGGACAGGAGGTTCTTCCACGAGGACTCGCTGTCCTCGTCTGCACAGCCTCCTGGGAGCGGGTGTTCCCACCTGTAAGTAAGCATACGCGTGCGCGTGTGTGTACCGGAGAACATGCTCAGCCCGACCTGCACGCAGACCCTTGTTCCATGCCTGCCAGCAAACACAGGCCAGTCCCAAGGCCTCCGGGGCTTCTCCCTGGACCCAGGGAGGCGTGGTGGCCTCATGTCCCCAGATAGGGGGGAGACAGAGGTCTCGCTGGGTGGCGCAAATAATGACATGACGCAGCCAGAGGTCCCTAGGAAGAGAGGCCTGGCCATCTGCTTCCAGAAGTCCCAGGCTCATCGCTTCTCAGCCTCTTGGCTAAGATCAAGTGCAGAAGTCCCAGCCTCAGGCAGAAAGAGACCCCCTTTACCCCACGGTACTCCCCTGTCCCCGCCCCCCAGATCATCAAGAGCCCCAGACCAGATGGGCATGGGCGGGCGGCGAGATGCCCTGGGGCAAGGGGCACTGGTGCCCGTCCGAGCCGGCATGGTATGGGGCCAGCAGCCCTGCACCGGCGCGGGTTCCCCCCCCCCCCTCCCCCGCACAGTTGACAGCCATCATTCATCCTCCCCGATGCGGCGGGGCCTGCGCGCAGGTGGGGGCGGGGCGAGCGCGGCGGGGGCGGGGCGAGCGCGGCGGGGCGGGGCCAGACCCAGCGCACCGGTTCCTGCCTGCAGAGTTCAACAGCTGAGTCACACCCTCCCCTCCCCCCTGTGTCCCACTGGCCCCGCCACACCGCTGTCCCTCGTTTTTTTTTCATCGGCAGAAAGACTGCCAGGCCTTGGTTCCTGAGACGCCTCCGGGGGGACCCGAACCTGCCATCTTGGGGCACCGAGGCGGAACTCACAGTGTGCACCTCCGGAAGGAAGGGTGGGGGCCTGGGGGGTGGGGTGGGGGATTCCCTTTCATCCCCTAGGCGACCGCGGATCCACTTTCTGTCGTCATGGAGTTGTAGTCATAGTGACGACATTCCCTTTTGTGTCTGGCTTCTTTCTTGGAGCAGATGGGACCCGGGGGCTCGCCCACGTGGAAGCGTGGGTCTGCATCAAAGCTGAGCTGGCGGCGTTCCGCCCTGTGTCTTTGTCCCCGCTGCATGTAACTGGGACACCCTGCAGTATGCTAGCCCCTGCTGAGGGTGTGCGTGTGCGTGCGCGCACACCATTCACATCGAGAACCAGCTGCGGGCTTTGCACACACACGCACCGACCCCTCTCCCCTCCAGCTTGGGCACGGCCAGTCCCCTCTTGTTTATGACACCCCCACACCCACGCACCTTGCTGTTCCAGCCCAGATGGCGCTTCCTCCGGGCAGTCCTCCAGACAGCACCCCTGCAGCCCTGCAGGGGGGAAGCTCTGCCCAGCGCCCCTCCCTGGCACCATCCCCACTTTGTAATTACACGTGTTACCCCGTCATTACCTGCTTCTGTGTCTGACTTCTGTAGGTATCAGGCTGCCTACTGCCAAACTGGTGGGGAGGGGGTGGGGGAGAGGCTGGAGGGGGTGGGTGATGGTCAAGTACCATGGAGTTTATTTCCGCTCACAGTGACCCCGTGGGGTGGAGTGGAGCTGCCCCTTGTCTTGCTCCTCTTACTTCTTGTTTGAACCCAGGGGAAGGGAGGCCTTGTCCATAACACTGACTGCTCCTCCAGCCCACACTGCCTCCCTGACAGCATTTCCTCCTCCCCTCCCTCCCTCCCTCCCTCTTCCTGCCCTGCCCCTGAGCCCTCTTCCTGGGAACCCTGCCCTTCTGAGCGCTGGTGGCACAGTGGCTACCTATGTATCTGCTACCCCCAAGGTCAGCAGTTTCAAACCACCAGCCGTTCCTTGCTCACATAAAGGGACCCCTCCTGAGAACATTCTACCCTGCCCTACAGGGTCACTGTGAGTCTGAACGGACTTGATGGCACTGAGTCTGGTTGTAATGATTGGTTGCGGGGAGGCGTGTCTGCCTCCCTGCTCATAAGGACTCTGAGGCCTTCCATCCTTAAAGGAAGCAGATCAGATCGCCTGGGAGCCGCTGGGGGCATCCAGATCGCCCATCTTGTTCAACTCCTCGCAGGTCACCGGGGGCTCCTTTGGGGGCTGGGAGGGGCCTGCTCCCTCCCTGCCGGCTCAAGGCCCGTAATACAGAGGTATATCAACGTGAGTCCTGTACGACAGCCCGGCCAGGGACTGGCCCATCGCTGACCTTCTATGTCCCGGCCCCAGGACAGACTGTTTTGTCCTTATCGGACACACGCTGACCTGCCAGACCTGGGTCCTGGCCAGGTACAGTGGCCCCGCCCAGCTCCGGGAGCCTGGAGTCCGGCCCGGAACTGCTGGGCCACCCTGTGGAGCTTGCAGGCCATGTGACCTTGAACTCCTGTTTTCTTCTCTGTCCCTGGCAGATAATGACAGCTCAGTTCTCCGGGTGCTGGGAGCGTGGAGTCAGGCGAAGAAGCGGAAGCACTTGAAAGTCGGTGGCTGGCCTTCAGGAGCGAGCTGCTCTGGTGTCAGGCCGTGGGCGGCTCATCGGATTCTTTCTGCCCTGCACACGGACCTGTTTCCCTGTGGCGGTGAACTTGGCTCTTCAAAGCTGCACGCCAGCGAGGACATGGGCACTGGCCCAGCCACATGTGTGGCCGCCGCTGGAATTCCCAGCACTCAGATCCCCCGCCCATCGGGGGCCTCAGGATTCTACCAGAACCTTCCGCCTGCACCCCCAACTTGTGGGGGAGCGGGGCTGAGGCTCATTCTACTGAATCAGAGCCTGCATTCTGAACACCCTGGTCTGCAAAAGGCGGTGGCCGGCAGCGAAGCCCCAAGTCCATCTGCAGGGTCCCCCCCACAGACGTTAAGTCCCCATTGAATGCTTTCTGATCACTCTCTGTGTGAGTTCCAGGTGGACGAGAGAAACAAATTCATAAGCACGTATATGGATATAAGGGAGAGGTTTATACACAAGGAATGGAACATTGAGAAAACATCCCAACCCAGTCCAATCCAAGGTCATAAATCCGATATTAGCCCATATGTCCAATACCAATCTACAAAGTCTGCTTCAGACTCACGAAGCACGTGCAATGACACCAGGACAATCACAGTCCGGTGGGTGCGGAGTCTTGGGTATCCAGCGGCAGGAGAAGCATCTCAGCACTGGCAGGGGTCTCCCCGTGGCTCCTTGTTTCCGGGGCTCAGGGTCTATCAGCAGGCTGCCATGTAGCTCGTCAGCTGCAACGTCTCCCAAGGACTGAGTCTTTCTTGTCTCTCACCTCCAATTGGGAAACACCGCAATTTCTCAGAATTCTCAGGAGAAAGCCATGCCCACACAGAGATCTCACTGGCTACCTCCAGATTGACAGGCTAGACTCCACCCCTACATTCCCAATCCCAAAGTTGACACAAGAGTACATGACTGCCATACCAAGGATTCAGAGACCCCTGTCTGGGTGTGCCCCTGATGGAGGTCACCATACTGGGGGTAATGCACAGAGTCCTATGGTTGCCAGTCAGGCCTTGGGCCCTGACTGCCTGAGTCTGAAAGGCCCTGGACCCATCTTGGAAACCCCTCTATCTGACCCAATCATGGGGCCGTTCCTCCATCTGCAGTCCCACCTGTCACTGTGATGTGCTCACCAGCCACCCATCCTGAACTCGTGACAGTTCCTTTGTTCCCATCCTGAACTTGTGACAGTTCCTTTGTTCCAGGCCCGATTTATCTAGTGCCCCGACCTTGAACTCTCAGGCGCCATGATGACCTTGTGCTAAAGGCTTCTCTCATCCCGATGAAGCGTCTGTTGTCTGTCTTTCTTAAGACGCAGAAAGTGTTCTCTCCAAGTCATCATTGGTACCCTGAAACACCGCACACGCTTCTGCCTGACATGGAGAGGTAAGCTGGCCCTACCTGTCCCCTCCTGAAGGCCTGGGGGCTGGGGGTGGGGCAGGGGAACCCACGGAGTGCTTCCATTCTGTCCAGAAAGGTCAGCATGAGTCAGAATCCCCTTGGACCGGGAATGGGTAGGATATAAGCCGGGAAGCACAAACAGTTCAAAGTCCAAGGACGAGTCAGGAAGCTGGTCTGGCGGTCGGCTTCAGACAGATCCCGGCCCGTGCAGCGGTGGCACAGAAGCTAGGACCCCCCCCCCTCCCCCAGGCTGCATGCAGGGAACACTAACCACGTGGTGAAACCTATGGGGAGGCAGGGGGTGGAACAGGGCTGTCCCCAGCTCTGAGGCCTGTCCATTACGGCTATGGGACACCCATTTACATACATGTGCGTACAGACGGGTCCCAGGTACGTAGCCCTGTAAGGTCAATCACACACACACACCAGCCACCATCCTGCCGCTCTTGATGCCAGGGGCCTCTAGCCCCTAGCCACCCTCTGCTCAACAGAACGGAACATGGCACGGGCCTGGCCCTGTGTCATCCTCAACTGTCCGCTCACCTGAGCCCCCTATGCCATCCATTTCTTTCTTTTGTGTGTGTGTGTTGGGGGGGGGGGGGTGGGCATCACTGCCCTGGTAGGAGTAGGAAGCCCAACCTGGCTCCTGGAGAACTGCTGCTGCTGGATTTGAACCACCAGCCCTGTGGGCCGCCGTCCCACCCACAACCACTGCACCACCAGGGCTCAGTCCTGTGCTATTCATTTCATGAAAGGCTTTTCTCTTTTCCACTGCCACTTCCACGCCACCCAACACCATGTCCTCTCCAGGGACTGCTCTCTCCTGAAGTCTCCTGGTCCCTGCCTCAGGGTCCCGTGGGCTGTACTTCTCCTAAGACAGATGGGTTTGTCCTTGTAGCACCCCCCCAGGACCTTCAATATTCTTCCTCTGCACCATAGTTCACGCGCACCTCTTCTTCTGTGGTCTTCCTGAGTCAGTGTGCAAAACTTTGGCGTGCATAAGAGGCGTATGCATATGTTCATGGCCACCGTGATGTGACTGACATACATGAAAGGAAACAAAGCACTCCTCCGTGTGCACAGACGAGTACGCTGGAGGGAAAACTCCGGTCTGTAGGTGAGTGGCACACTGACACTTTCCTGTGGACAAGCATACCCACCAGTGTCTGGGACACACTTCCCCTCTTGCCCACTCAGTATCTGCATGGGCCTGACACACAGTAGGGTTCCACTACATAAAAACACACTCAATGTCTGCACAGGCCTGACACACAGTAGGGCTCCACTACATAGAAACACACAGCTCCAGTCATCTTAGGGATAGGGGGGGTTCTGTGTTCAAACGCACCTGCCCCCCCCTCCCCGCACATACCCACACTCCTGAACAAAGGCCCCCACCCATAGCCAAGGATCCCCTCCATGGGGGACACGTTGGCTTGCTAAATTAAAGGCTGCCAGTTCAAGTCTAGCCAGAAGCACCTCGGAAACAAAACCTTGGCTTCTGACACATCAGTCCTTGAAAAGTCCAGAGCCTGGTTTTATTTTGACCAAAGGGGGGATTGGGGGAGAGGGAAGGGGGAACACTGGTGGTCCATACAGAAGACCAGAGTACTCTACTTGGACTCTGGCCCTCAGCCTCCTCCCCCACCCCCACCTCCCCCAGTGTAAGAAAGCCAGGATGCTGATGTTGGACAGGTTTTAGGGGAGCTTCCAGGCTAACACAGACTAGGAAGAAGGTGACTGACTTCCAAACGGCCAGGCCCTTGCAGAACCCAGTTCTAACTGGTGAACACACACAGAGTCCAGAAAGACAGGGACTGAATTTTCAGCCCCCTTACCCCCTCATGGCAGCAGTTCAGGGGGAGGGAGAGGGTGGGGAAGATCAGCTAGGAGCAGCTTAATCAGTGGAGGTCTGGGAACAGCTCACCCCACCCCCTGCTTCCACTTGAGCAAGGAGAGGCCTCAAAGACCCTTAGGAAGGCTCCCCCCGCCCCCCGCCCCCCAACAGTATAGAGAAGTAACTTTACAAGATCACATCACCTCCCGGGACAGCACTGATGCACATTGACAGACAGCCCAAGTGACTCCTCACCCCTACCTACCCCGCCCCCCAGCTCGGGCCTGAAGATTTGCAGGGGCAGACCCCACATCTGGAGGAGGGGCAGGGTATTTCCTTGCCGCACCCCTCCCTGCCTTTCCCTGCATTGTTCCAGTCCTCCTTCCCACCCAGCCCCCACCCCTCCCGGAAGCCTGAGGCTCCCAGGTCCTAGGTCTGGGGCTGCAGGAGGTGAGGGGCGACCGAGGACTCGGCGGACGACGACTCCCGGGTGCACACACGGGCGGGGTGGGGCAGGTGGGTCAGCTCGCCCTCGGGGGAGCGCCAGCCCGCAACCCCGCACACGCACGCTTCGGCAGGCATGTGGGCAGCAGCGCATGCAGCAGGCGGGCGCTCGGTCAAGGTCTGGAGGCGCGCAGGGCGGGACCCCGGGTGGCCGGCTGGCCTGGGCCCCGTTCTAGCGCGCGGGCGCACATCAGGTGCCTCAGTTTCCATCTCCATAAAAGGGAAAGTCCGAGCGCCCTCCCACGTGGCCCGGGGGAAGTCCGCCGCGGCAGAAAGCGTTCCACCAAGCGCCGCCTGCAGAGCCACGAGGACGCGTTCCCGGCACCCCACCCTCCCTGCAGACACTCTGGGGGTGGCGAGGGGCGCTGACCCCTCCCGCCCGCCCGGCCTCCCGAGCAGGCAGGAGCCCCGGTTTCCTCATTCCTTAAATTGGATAATTGGAGACAGGGGCTGGGGTGCCAGAGACAGAGACGTGCCCGGGTGGGCGGATCGCGAGCCCCGGGCCCCGGTTTCGCCCCCCGCCCCGGCGGGCGCGATCCGAGCGCGCAGCCGGTGGGCCGCGGACCCCAGCGCCCGCCGCCGGCCCCTCCCGTGCGCCGCGGTGCCAGCCTCCCCCGGGGGCCCTCCCGGCGCGGTGTCTGCGGCCGCCCCCTGGGGGTGCGCGCCGGCGGCGGCTCCCTGCCCGCGGCTCCTGGCGCGGGCGGCTGGCGAGGGCGGGGCGTCGGCACAGACCCGGCTTTTGTGAGCGGCGCCTCCCCGGGCGGCCTGGCGCGCAGGGCCGGGCGCCGCGCCAGCGCCCGGAATAGCCTCCTGCCCGCCGCCCGCCCCGCGCCCGGGAGCCGCGACCTGCCTGGTCGGCCAGGCGGGGAGCCCGGGGCGCGCAGGCCTGGGTGCGTGCAGGGCAGCACGGGGCTGCGCTGCCATCGCTGGCCGGCGCGGGAAGCCTACTGTGTGCAGCCCCTGGCTGCCCGTCTATAGACACCCACTGTGTGCTGGCCCCACCTGCATGCAAAGCCTATAGTGTGCAAAACGCCCCGTGTGCACGCCACGCACGCGTGCACGCATGCAACACCTACTGTGTGCAGGCCCTCACCAGCATCCTGACACTCGCAGGAAGCAGACAGCCTCAGGCACACACTCCCCACTGTGAGCAATCACAGATGCACTCACCAACACCTACTGTGTGCCAGGGCAGAGAGAGGTCTCCATTATCGGTGGCTTCCTGTACCGTCCCAGCCCTCTGTCCCGCGGTAAGCACAGTAATGCGTGCCTAGACACACACCTGGGTCCCACATGCACATGTGGACCCTGGTGTGCGTGGCACATTGTGATCCCAGTGCCCACGGTGCACATGTGCCCACTAATCCTTCAAACTGCAGCGGTGGGTAGGGACCCACTGTGTGCAGGGGCCTGGGACACGCTCTGGCAGGGCTACCCTGCAGAGGCAGTGCAAGGGTAATGAGCGCGGGGGTGGGGTGGGGTGCACCCACCCCAGTTCAAGATGAAAAGGGTTTGATAACCAGACGTGTCAGCAGAAACGCCTTCCCCCTCTGGTCCAGGGGCCTCCTTCAGGCGCCTTTTACCGGTTTATTTGTGGCGCCTCAGAAGGCCATTCCCAGCCTGGTTTGGCAAGCCCGCGGGCAAGCGCTCCCCCCCCCCCCCCCCCCCCCCCCCCCCCCCCCCCCCCCCCCCCCCCCCCCCCCGCCGCCCCCGTGCCCCCTCCTCCGCCGACAGGGTTAATAGAAACTACTCAGTGGCGCCGCCCCTGTCCCTCCCCCCCACCCTTGAGGCGACACTCCAGGACCTTGTGTTAACTGGCATCCCTGAGATAGCAAGGGGCTTTAAACAGATGCTGGGGGAATGGGAACAGAAGATAATGGGATTGCCCCAAGAAGTTTTCCAAGCCCCCTCTTCTAGAAGGTTTCCAGAGGTGCACGCAGGTTTGGGTGGGGACATCTGGCAAGAGACCCCACCAGCACAGTTCGGTCAAAATAGGGAGCCATATGCAACCCCTCTCCTAGGTCCCTTGGTGTGGCTCGGTTTATCCCAGCGAATCTTGACCTTGAAAGACTGAAGCTGTTGGGTGGGGGGGGGAGAGGAGGTGGCAGGACACCCCCCCCCCGCCCCAGCAACCTTGCAAATCTGGGTGGCACTGGGGTGGGGGTGGGATGGGACTTCCTGGGTCCTTCCTAAGGCTAAGGGGGGCAGGGCAGGGAAGGGCAGGCCAGGCGAGGGCAGGCGGGTGTGGCCGGCAGGGCGCCAGCTGGTAGCTTCCCTGAAACCGGGCACTGCAGCTGGGAGAGGTTCCCGCCCGGCCGGCCTGCCCCACCTGGCCCTGGGCACTCTCGGCAGGTGGGCGGGGCAGGCACCCAACTGTACAGGCCTGCCAGGATTTTCGTGCAAGTGTGTGTGTGCATGCCAGGCTGACTCTGCACCCGAACAAGCCCCCCCTGTGCACCGTGACACCCCCACCCCACCCCCCAAGCCTGTCTGCGGAGCTTCGAAGTGATGAGGAAATGGAATCCAAAGGGAGTGGAAATTTCCCATGAGTTCCCCCACCCACACCCCTCAGAAGGACAGAGTTCCTTCTGCATGCTTTGCTGTGGGTCTGTAGCACCGGTCCCTGGTTGGTGTTGGTCAAATAAATAAGTGATCGCAGAAATGGACACCTCTTTCACTGAGCTGGCATTCATTGAGCGTCTGCCGTGCACCCGACACCTTCCTGCATGGTCTCTGCTCTCCTGGGCCCACAGTCTACAAGAGGACCCAGCTGCTGCGTCCCTGTGCTCTGGGGGGCTTGGGGCAGCTGCATTTTCCAGGAGACAGCCAGTCCTATCTTCTGAGGCACCTCCAGTCAGCCACCTCTTGACTCCCGTGTGGTTGATCACAGGAACCCTGTGTACCACACAGAGGACCCACGAGGTGCAAAAGACGACTCGGGCTGGCACACATCTGTTGGTGGGGACACCTGCTATGGTTTGTTGACACCTGCTATGGTTGCTGAGCTGGTCCCTCATCTGGACTCTGAGCCACACAAGGAAACCCTGGCCTGTGCTGCGTCCTCCTCACTGTGCCTTCCCTCCCTCCCTCCCTCCCTTCCTTCCATCCATCCATCCATCCTTCCAAGCTAGGGTCGTTCTTCTCCAGGGGCTGCTCTCTCCTGACAACGTGTGTTTCTAAAGAGCACTCTGGCTGGACTTCTCCCAAGTCACACTTGTTGGTTCTTCGGGCTGTCCAAGGTGCTTTCTGGACTTTCTTCTGCCAGCACTGAGATCCGAAGGCATCGGTTCTGCGGTCTTCCTGAGCCTTCTGGAATTCATCGTCATGCAGAGAGCCCGTTGGACATTGGACGTCAGGAGAGGGAGGCCTGGGATTTCTAGCGTGGAAGCTTCTCGTAGCATTTGGCCCATCGTCTGCAGAAAACACTATATATTGTGCAGCCAAGCGGGGCTGGCTGGGCAGGAATCAGCTGGTCAGAACCGGGCACAGGGCCAAGGGCATGAGGTCAGTGCTGTGCGGGCTGAGAGCATGGAAGAGGGTCCTTCCATCTGACGGGGGGTGGGGTGGGGACAACTGAGGCCCAGGGCAGGGAGGGTCTTTCTGGGAAGAGCAGTAGGCCTCCTGAGAATCCCAGCCCCACCCCCAATCAGGAGGCTCCCATGGCCTGCCCGGGGTAGGGACCCCATGGTGGGGAGGAAGTGGAATAGGTGGGTGTGACCCCAGGAAGAGTGGACGCCCTATGGAAGTCCAGGAGACAGTGGACAAAGAGGCGGGTGGCCAGAGACGCCCACCTCGGCCAGACCAGACAGACGCTTGCTCAGACTCCAGCCGACAGTCATCCAGCAGGGGACAGACGCTCTGGTCCGTCCCTTCCCTGCTCTTGACCCCCCACAGCCTCCAGTGGACCTGACTCATAGAAACAGCTAGCATATGTGTCGCTGTGTCTGTGTGTATGTGCACAGGGGAGCCTGCAATTATACTTGTGTGTTGGCTGTATACCATGTATATGCCCATGGATATTTGGCGTGTATGTGTTCACGTGTGTCTTTTTGTTTCTTCCTCTGAACTTATTTTAGTTTTTAACCTTGTGATTGTGGGTCCAGGGGAAGTGTCCAGTTCACACTAGCTTCCCAGGCAGAGAGCCACACAATCTGGGGGTGGGGGTGGGGGGACACTGGTTACAGCCCTGCAGGACCCTCTGCCGTACAAGGGTACGTCTCACTTCCTCCCGGGCCCCCTGTCTCTTTCTCCTTTCTGCCCTCTCCTGCCCTCTGAGCTCTGTTTGGGGGCAAGTGCTGCCCCTCTGCTCTTGTGAAGCTGAGTGTTCTGGGAAATGCAGGCCTCACTTTATATCTAGGCTTGCTTGTTCAGACAGGGGCCGGGCCATGAACTGTAAGGTCAGTGTTACAACTCACCAGGAGCTCCTGATGAGGCTGTCTGCTGCGGTAGAGATTCACAATCTTGGGAAGGTTATGTTGAAGGGGGGGGGGGGGGGGGACTATAAGGCTCTGGTGGCCTATGGGGCTATGATCTGAAAGTTGGCCAGTTCGAAACCACCAGAGGCTCCTCAAGAGACAGGCAGGGTGTTCTACTCCTGTAAAGAATTACAGTCATGGGGCTGAGCCCCGGTGGCGTAGTGGTTGTGCGCGGGACTGCGGCCCACTGGAATGGAGGTTCAATTCCAGCTCCACAGGAGCAAAGGCTGGGCCTCCTACTCCCACCACCAGAGGGCAGTGAGGCCCGCCCCCCCCCCCCAAAAAAAACAAAACAAAACAAAACAGAATTACAGTCATGGAAACTCACAGGGATAGTTCTTTCCTGTTTTATAGGGACCCTAGGAGTCGGGATGGACTGGAGGGCAGTGAGGTTTTTTTTTTGAGTTTATAAGAGCTTTGGTGACAGAGGGAGCTAGCTACGCAGTGAACTGCTCATTGAAAATCAGTGGTTTGAACCCACCCATTGCTCCTCCGGAGGAAGGTAAGGCTGTCTATGTCTGCAAAAATGTAAGTCTCGGAAACCCAGGAAGGCAGTTCTACCCTGTTCCAGAGAGGCATGAGTCGGAATCAACCGGGGGTAGTGAGTGAGTTTAGTTTTGAGTGAGCCCTGGTGGTAAGGTGGCTTTGCCCTGGGTTGCTCACTGGAAGGTTGGCAATTCAAAGACACTGGCCACTTTGAGAGAGAAAGGTGAGCCTGGCCTTTCCTATAAAGCTGGAACCCCAGGAGCAGTTCTCTGTCCAGGAGGGTGGTAGGAGACGACTGGACAGCAGTGGGCTTGAACTTGCTGGGCTGTGGTCAGCCCTGGTTGTTTATCTGCTCCCCTTCTGTAGGACAAATGGGTGTTTCCAGTCGGGGATTCTGGGTAGAACGCTGAGGGACATTCAGCTCCGGGCCTTCGGTGGCTGTAAATCAGACTGCTGGGGCCAGTATGTTCAAAACACCTTACCCTCATTAATTCATTATTCCTCCTCCTCCCCGCATGAGGTGAGTACTATAATTAGAACCTCTCTCTCTGGAAAGAGAGCCCAAACGCTCACCGCACCCAGGACCCACGCACACACCCAGCAGTCTCCCCACCCCCCCCACCCCGGCCCCCGCGCTGCAGACACTGGGGGGGGGGGGGGGGTGCACCCGCCCAGCTGGCCCCGGCAGTAATTAGCTTCCAGACGGCTGCGAGACGGTGAACAGGCACGAAGTCATCGCCGGGGCCCACGCCCACGGGCCAGGCCGCCCGGGACTCGGGACGTTCCGCCCCAGACAGGGCCGGGAGCTCGGGCCCGCAGCGCCGTGTCTGCCCCCTTCCCGAGCCAGGGGCGTGCCCGGGCTGTGCATGCCCATCCACGCGCGCACGCCGCCGACACGCAGCCGGGCCGCACGTTTACGCACGCACGCACGCACGCACGCACGCCCGGGCAGGGGCCCGCGCCTACGTGCACGCACGGCGCCTGCGGGTCCGCGGAGCTGCGCGGGTGGGTGCACGGCAGCACGCACGCGCGCGCGCCAGGGGCGGGGCCAGCCGCGTGGGAAGGCTGGCGCACGCCCAGGCCCCGCCCCTCGCCCCGCCCCGCCCCCGGCGCCGGCCCGGAAGCGCCGCGGCGGTGGCGGCGGCGGGCGCTGGCGTCACGGGTTTCCAGCGGGGGCCGCGTGCGCGCGGGGGCTGGGATTCCCTGGCGCAGGGACACCCGTGACGGCTGCGCCGGGAGGGAGGGAAGCCGCACGGGGGCTGAGGGAATGACATCAGCCCATTACGTCTGCGGAGCCCGCCTGGGTGGTGCCGCGCCGCCGAGGCCGCGGGGACCCCCTTTCCCCCCACCCCCCCAAAAAACGAAAGTGCTATGACTGACGCTTTGGTGAGATTAGCTGGACACCCAAGTCGCAAGGCGCAAACAGCGGCTGGGCACTGCCAGCCTGCGAGGGCTCCTGGGACACCAGCACCCGGTGGGCGCACAGACCGCACCCCAGGGTGCTGAGGGTCCCCCAGTCCAGGGTGAGGGGCCGAGGCTGGACGTGTCATTAGCCCAGCGGCCCGGGGGCGTGCAGGCCTCCTGGACGCAGTGACCTTGGCAACGCGCGGGCGCCTCACAGCCATGCCACCAACGAGCACCCTGAGGCCCGCGTGCCCTGATGGCCCGCGCGGGGCACATGGGGGGTGGGGGTGGGGTGCATGGCCCTCATCTGAGAATCCAAGGGGGTCCCC
Organism: Nesogale talazaci; assembly: GCA_004026705.1. Classification (NCBI taxonomy): domain Eukaryota; kingdom Metazoa; phylum Chordata; class Mammalia; order Afrosoricida; family Tenrecidae; genus Nesogale; species Nesogale talazaci. The sequence continues at coordinate 17,694 of PVJH01025604.1, forward strand.
AACCTAGACTGAGGGGCCCATGGCTAGTCCCTCCATTTCCCGCCCGCCTCGGGGGTCTAGAGCCCCCCCCTGCCCACTGTCTCGGAGCGCTCACCCCAGTAAGCAGGCCAAGGAGGGGGTGTGGGTGTCCACCAGACCTGGCCACAGGCGGTGCCCGCCGAGCCAGGGCGACCCGGGCTCCCCTGCGGGCGTGCCTCCTCCCTGCTTTGTGCTGACGCCAAGGCGAAAGGGCTCTAAACTTAGCCCATGGGAGGAGGCCGAGGCTATTTTTAACTTCCTAGACCTGGTCTGCAGTCCTGGGGCCAGGCTTGTGGAGGTGGGGCCCGAGGACACCCTGACCCCGTTTTCAGGCCCCCCCCAATCTCCTTGGTTGTCCCCATGACCCCAGAAGCCCACGAGGTTCCCTCAGGAAGCCTTCTGTTTGAGGTCACTCTCCCATGGTATTTTTTTGGTGGGGGGTGGGGGGGAGGGGAGAAAGGGTCGGGTGGACGTTTGGAGGAGTGCCCCAGGCGCCCCCCTTCCCCCCCCCTCAGACCCCCCCTTCTCCCTGGTTCCACCCCTGGCCCAGGACTTTTGTTGGACTGGGAGGTGATTCCTATTTTGGGAAGGTACTGGAATAATTTCCCTGGCTATTTTTAGCAGGCTATGAGTTGGGGATTCCTCCACCCTCCCTGGCGGATGCCGCTCCCAGCTGGCGCCCCCACCTTCTCCACGCCCGACCCAGACCCTGTTGCCTGCCTCTCTCCCTAAGGCAGCTGGGGGCACCCAGTCCCGGGGTCGGGGTGGGAGAGTGCCCTGGCTGGCACCCGCCGCGTGGGAGGCTTTTCCCCTGGTGGCTGGCTGGGGGAAGGGCACGTCCATGGAGGAGGGCGTTCCCACATTCTAGATGAGACAGACCTTGGGGCCTCCTGGAATCTGTGACAGCGGGCATTTGAATTCCACCTGGGGGTGGAGGTGGAACTTCCCAGATCCTGTGACCTCTCACCTCCTTTCTGGGTTGTGGGGAACCTCATCTGGGTGCTGCTGTCTAGTAGACTGAGGCACAGGCAGGGCGTCCCAGGGGGGATGGCTCAGACCCTTGGGGTGGGGATGGAGGAGGGGGTACTCGTCTCTAACCTCGAGTTCACCCAGCCAGCCAACCTTGCGGAGTGAGAACGGGCTGGTAATACAATCCCGTTAGAAGATAGGTCCCCAAACCCCAAGGGTGCCATTCTGCGGGGCCACATAGAGACCCATGCCACAGGCCCCACAGTGACTGCCGTGGACTGTTTTTCGCCTCTCTGGGACAGTCCGGGCACGGGGGTCCCTGTGAAGATGGAGGGGGGACAGATGTGAGCCCATCAGGTACCCAGGCCTGGAAGTCACTTGTCCGGCCCAGGGTCTCATGATGGGTGACACACGGGTCTGCTGACCAGCAGCGTGGGGCTGAGTTACCTCTGGGGCTCTCACTCCGCCTGCCTTCATCAGCAGGCATTTGCTGCTGCCGGGGTGACTGTCCGTGGCTCAGGTTACGTGGACCTGCCCCACATGGCTGACCTCTCGGTGCAGGGGAAACTCGCCACAGAAAGTGTCCGGCGGTTTCTAGAGGCCGCGGCCCATCATCCCACGGCGTCCTCTGTACCAGCACCTTTGAGATTGTCCCTCTCTCCTCTGATTCCATCCTTCTCCATGTTGTCGAGGTGGTCCCCACTCCCAGTCATCTGTCTCCATCATACCCCCAAAGCCCTCACACTCCCCGGCCTTTGGGTAGACTCAGCCGCTCTAGAGGACAGGGCAGAACTGGCCCTTGGGGGTTCCCGGGGCTGGACCTCTCTGGGGGAATAAAAAGCCTCCTTTCTCACATGAAGCATCTCCTTGTGGTCCAGCCCTGGGCAGTGCTGCCCTGTCCTGTAGGGTCCCTGTGAGCAGGGTGTGGGGGTCTCTCGGAGGTGATGGATGGGAAGAGGCCTGGTGGCCTGAGGTCAGCAGCTCAAATCCACCAGCGGCTCCCAGAGAGGCATGTAGTGTTTGTTTGTGTTTGTCTTTTGGAATACTTTACATTTCAGATGAAAGAGCATGGCCTGTCTTTTAGCTCAGCCTGCCTGTCTCACAATGGAGGTCCCCCAGGACTCTGTGTGTGTGTGTACTCATATATACATGGCTGTGGTGTGTAGAGGGATGTGTGTGAGTGTATGTGTATGGATGTGGTGTATGTGGATGTGTGGATGTGAGTGTATGTGTGTATATATGTGTGAGGGGTGTGTGTAGCGGTGTATGTGTGTGTGTACGTGGGGGGTATAGTTTGGTGTGTGTGCTGTAGTGTGGTGTATGTGTATGTTGTGTATATGCTCTGTGTTCTGGTAGACAAGGTAGACTCCACCCCGACACGCTTAATCCTCAAATTGACACCAGATCACATGCATGTATATATGTGTATGGATGTAGCTGTAGTTTGGTGTGACTGTGTATATGTGTGTGGGGGGGTGTTTGTGGTGTGTATGTGTGTGCATCTATATGTGTGTATGGGGTGTGTATGGCGTGGTGTGTATGTATTTGTATTAGGTATGTGGTATGGGTGTGTACAGTGTGGTATGTATATATGTGTGTGGTGAATGTGCGTGTAGTGTGGTTTATTGATGTGCATGGTGTGTGTGGTGTGGTGTGTGTCTGGTTTGTGTAGTGTGGTGTGGTGTGTGTCTGTGGCGTGTCTGTGTGTGTGTAGTGTGGCGTGTGTGTGTTATGTGTGTGTGGTGTGGTGTGTGTAGTCAAGTGCGCCGTGTGCGTGCGGGGGAAGCAGCAGGCTGCTGGAGATGGGCCTAGGGAAACAGCCTGCAGCATCTGGCCCTGCCTGGGCCTGAGGGGGCGAGCCCGTGGGGTCCGGGTGGGCCGGCGGCCGAGGTCCACCGTGACTGTTGCAGGTGCAGAGGCCATGCTCACAGGGCAGCCGGCGCTCCGTGGGACGTCCACTGCGGTGGGAGACTTCATTCTGAAGCCCTGGGAGAAGTCTTAGGAAACTGGGGGGCGGGGCGGAGCAGGACGCTGGAGCAGAGCAGCGGAGGCTTCCCAGCAACCACAAGTCATTTGGGGTCCCCTGGTACCCACAACCCTGGAGTGGGGTCCCCAGCGCCCCAGCCGGCCAGGCTCCTCAAGCAGGCTTCCTAAGCCCCTAATCCTCCTGGGCCCCTCAGGCAGGTTCCTGGGACCCAATAGGCTGTCAGTGGGTCAAAGGGCAGGAAGCAGGAACACGGGTGCTGGTGAAGCCGCCTTCTGAGAAGAGATGATCCTGGGCCCAGAGGCTGCAAATTCAGAGAAAAACAGCTGCCACCCCCCTTGACCGCCCCCACTCGGCCTGAAGCAGCCCCGGAGGCAGCAGTCTAGCTTCGAGGAAATGGGCCGGAAGCCCACAGGAAGTGCTGGGCAGCCCAAGTGGGGGCAGCCCAAGGAGCCTGCCTTGCCTTCCAGGGGGGTGGGGTGGGGGTGCGGGAGGACCTGAGATCTGGTGGGGGGAGGTCTTGAGTCCCGAGGGCTCTGTCACCCTCATGAAGGGGGGTTTGCTGATCTAGAAAATTCCCTTTCCCCGACCATCGCAGGCCAAGGACTCCCTTTCAGCATAGGGCTTAGCCTCCAGGTGCAGGTGCATGCAAAACAAGGAACTCTCTGGGCTTTGAACGGGGGTGGGGAGGGTAGTGTGTGTCTGTCCAGAGACCCTCGGAAGAAAGACCTGGTGACCAGCTTCTGAAAACAGGGTCCTGGGATGTCCATGGGTCTCACCCTGGCTGGTGACACAGGGCAGGCAGTGGGGGTCTGCAGGGGGCGGGCAGGGGGAGGCACCCTGTCCAACTTTCCAGGTCTGTCCACAGAACAGGGGGGCCACAGGAAGCTGGTGGGGAATCAGGGTGCAAAGCTAGCTGGGTTTTTCCAGGCTGGGTTTTTGTGTCTGCCCCTGCCTCCAGGAAGCGTCCTAAGCCCACCCTCCCTCCCTCCCTCCCTCCTGTCCTCCTGGCAGCATTGGCGGAGTTTGTTCCCTGCCACATGCACACGCCAGTTTCAAAGGCTGACGGCTTTGCCCCAAGAGGCCGTCTGCCCAGGGAGGCGAGACAGTGGGCAGTGGGTGGACAACAAGCAGCCTCCCTCTGGTTCCGTAGCAAGAGCCGTCCTTTCCCAACGAGCCGAGAGAAAAGACGGTTTGCGTGCCTGGTGGCGATGGAGCCTTCCCAGCATCCTGAGTCTGGCTTGCCCAGACTGCCCCGCAAACTCAAGAAACACTCATGCCTGTGCTACCTGATACAGCGCACCCCACCCCCCCGCACCCCCCTCTGGGCCACTGGGACCCAGAGACTGCCCTTGGCTGACCTTCACACATGCATCACCAGGCCTTTCTTCCTGCTCTCTCCCTGTCAGCAAGTTCTGTGAATGATGCCTGCTCAGCTTCCCGCCAGCCTGCACCCCTCCAGAGACAAGAGGCTGGTGGTGGTGGCCCAGGAGGTGTCGGGGGTGGGCATCGAACCTGGGTCTCTTGGGAGGTGAGGATTCTAGCAGGACGTCAACCCCGCCCCCAAGTTATGACCCCCAGGACAGCAGACAGACGGTCGAGGCTCGCAGGGTGTCTGCTTGTGCTTTATGGGCCCTGCCGAGGCATTTTAACCGTGTGGACCCTAATCTGTCCGCAGATGAACCCCCAAACACTTCAAGGTGCCCCTACTGAACTTGTACACGCATCAGGAGGAAGTGTGGAGGTGCGTGGCGGCCTTCCAGCCTCTGACCCTAGGGGCTGGGTCCCTGCATTCTGTGAAGAGGCGCGGCTTCGGGATTGGAGGGAGGTCTATTAACAACCTGAGCTCTGCGGATGATGGCCCGTGGCGGGGCGAACGTGAGGAGGACAGGAAGCCCTGGGTGATGGAGAGCAAGGGAGATAGCGAGGGGGACGTCAGGACACATGGGACAAGGTCAAGGTTGTCTAGGATCTCATCCTGCTCGGTCCACAAGTGACGCTCACGGAAGCAGCTGTCAGAGACGGAAGGACACCTGGCGTGAGGTCACTCTGCTACACAAGACCTCTTCAGAGCCCTGACAAACAAGGAGGCTATTTTGAGGACTGAGGTGTGCCTGACCCAGGCCACGGCCTCCTGTGCACGTGGACGTTGGACGTGGGCTGCGGAGAGGACACGGTTGAATTGTGGTGCTGGAGAAAGACTAGTGAAAGTCCTGCGGACTGCGGGAAAGACAAACTAATCCGTCTTCAAAGCAGTCCAGCCAGAGTGTCCCTGAGAGGCCAGGGCTTCTTCTCATGGACTTTGGACGTGTCCTGTTCTCAGGAGGGACCAGTCCCTGGAGGGTAGAGAAAGACTCTATGGCAGCGAGGGACCCAGGGAGCCCAGGGAGCGCCTGGCCAGACCCAACTCGCAGCGCTCCCTTGTGTGGGGGAGCAGAACTGCACCCTCGGGGTTTTCAATGGCTGGCTTTGGGCCAGGGCCAGCCCTGGCTCCCCTGCAGCACCTCAAGTCTCCAGCTTTCTGGTCAGCCGCGGAGTGTGGTCAGCGCTTCAGTCTGGAGCCGAGTCTGACTCAGCCACCCTGTTGAGCAGGGGTCCTCAAACTACGGCCCGCGGGCCACATGCGGCCCACCGAGGACATGTATCCGGCCCACCGGGTGTTTTTGCCAGCACCGCTGCTGTCCTGAGCCAAACTAAAGAGTTCCTTGGGACGACTGATGGCAGTGCTGGCTTCAGAAGGGTGGGGGTGCTGCCTGAGGCTTCATGAATGAGGGGCAGAGTCCAGATACCTACAGCTGCCCTCCCCCCCCTCCCCCTACCTCGGTGTAGGCCAGCAGGGTGAGTTCCCGCCAGCAGCTTCCGGGCCCAGCCCTGGGGTGGAGTTCTTTTCCGGAGCAATCTGCTCTGGAGAGAAAGTGGGAGTGTGTCATGTTCCCAGGAGCGGGGTGGCTTCCACCCCCACCCTGCCGTCCACCGCCTGGCACGTCTGCCTGGAGACCTCATGGCTCCCCCAGAGGCCGCTGTTGGGGATCAAACTCTGCCCCCTAGGTACGGGCTGCCTCCGGACGTTATCAAGAAGCCCCGCACCACACCAAGCCTGCTGTCCGCCATCAGGGAGATGCCCACTCATGGTGACCCTACAGGACAGGGCCCAACTGCCCTGTGAGTTCTGGGATTCTCTCACGGGAGTACAAATCCCCATCTTTCTCCTGAGGACTGGCTGGTGGCTTCAAACCGCTGACCTTTGAGCTCGCAGTCCAACGGGGAACGGCTACGTCAGCAGGACTCCTGCCTAGGAGGCCCTGCGGGCTCAGACCAGGGGGTGCTGGGAGCACGGGGCGGGGCAGGTGGGGCCTTCTCTGTCTTGCTCCTTCCGTGCGGGCACACGCACGGTGGCCGCTGAGCTGGACGGCACCTGACAATCGCAAGGACACTCCTGGGGACAAGGTGCCTTGGCGGCCTCCGTGGTGAGGTGCTAACGGAAAGGTCTGTAGCCAGAAGTCACTGTGCGGGAGCAACAGGTGCCCTGGGAAGCCCAGGTGGGATGGGGGGTGGGTGAGGGGGCAGTTTTACATTACCCCCACCCTTGCCCCAAGGCAGGGGGGGAATTACCTGTGGGTACCTCTGAGGACCCCTATACAGCCCCCTACCACAACCTATGTACAAGGGCCACCTCTTGGTTTCCTGTGAGGCGACACCTCCCTCCGTGGGGTCATTACAGAACCTGTCTTCAGTTTGAGACTTAGGAGTGAAGGGGTGGAGTCTAGCCTGTCCCTCAGGTCACAGCTGGGTGCCCTCATTCAGAGGGGCAAAGGAGATACATAGCTCCCTGGAGGGGGGGACACAGGGTCACTCCTGCGAGACATGACAGCTGACAAGACCCATGGAGCCATGTGAGAGGAGCCACATGGAGACCCCTGCCAGCGCTGAGACGCTTACGACGCCACTGGGTCCACAAGGCTTCCCAACCACTGGCCTGTGATCTTCCTGCATTTGGTGTCATTGCATGTGCTTCAGGAGTCTGAAGAGGAATTTATAGACTGGTTTAGGACATAGGGGCTAATAGCGGGCTTAAAGATTTGTTTCTGTTTTTGTTTTTTGGGCATCACTGCCCTCAGGTGGTGGGAGTAGGAGACCCGGCCTTTGCTCCGTGGAGCTGGAATTGAACCTCCATCCCAGTGGGCCGCAGTCCCGTGCACAACCACTACGCCACTGGGGCTCAGCCCTCTTTTTTTTTTTTTTTTTTTGGTTCTCCCTCTCTACCCCACCTTCCCTCCACCCTTCCACTATCACCACTCTCCCCACTGGTCCTAGAGGGATCATCTGTCCTGGATTCCCTGTGTTTCCAGTTCCTATCTATACCTGTACGTGCGCTGGATCTAGCCAGATTTGTAAGGTAGAACTGGGATCATGATAGTCGCAGAGGGGGTGTGGGTGGGGGGGTGGAGGCGGGCAGGAAGTAATTAAGAACTAGAGGAAAGCTGTATGTTTCTTTGTTGCTACACTGCACCCTGACTGGCTCTTCTCCTCCTCCCCACGACCCTTCTGTAAGGGGATGTACTTAAAGATGGGACGACCCTTCTGTAAGGGGATGTACTTAAAGATGGGACGACCCTTCTGTAAGGGGATGTACTTACAGATGGGTCTTGGGTCCCCACTCCATGCTCCCCCTCATTCACAATGGTTTGATATTTTGTTCTTTGGTGCCTGATACCTGATCCCTTCAACACCTGGGGATCACCCAGACTGATGTGCTTCTTCCATGTGGGGTTTTTTGCTTCTGGGCTAGATGACTGCTTGCCTGTCTTTAAGCCTTTAAGACCCTAGATGCTATTATATCTTTGACAGCCGGGCACCGTCAGTTTTCTTTACCACATTTGCTTATGCACCCGCTTTGTCTTCAGCGATCCTGTCGGGAAGGTGAGCATCATGGCGTGCCAGTTTTATAGAACAGTGCTCTTGCATTGAGGGAGTACTTTAGTAGAGGCCCAATGTCTATCTGCTACTTTAATACTAAACCTATAAATAGAGGCACATAGATCTATTTCCCCATCCTCATACATAAATAGACTTACATAGGTACATCCCTTTATTAAGACCTTTATAAATGCCCTTTGTCTCCCAGTTCTTTCCTCTGTTTCCTTTTACTTTCCTCTTGTCCCCATTATCATGCACAGCCTACATTGGGGTTTCAGGAATTCCTCTTGGTTACATTGCCCCCATCAAGCCCTTTCAGGCCTGCTACACCCTCCTCACCGCTGAGTTTGGGTCACTTGCTCCCTTGTCCCTGGGTTGGTTCACACCACTTCCTTTCCCCCACCTCCCTCTTGCCCATGTCCCCACCCCACCCCGTCCATCTCCGTTGTTTTCTCCTCAGATTGTTTATCCCGCCAATCTTTTTTTTTTTTAGGCATCACTGCCCTGGTGGTGGGAGTAGGAGGCCCAGCCTTTGCTCCTGTGAGCGGGAATTGAACCTCCATCCCAGTGGGCCGCAGTCCCGCGCACAAACACTACGCCACCGGGGCTCAGCCCTATCCCGCCAATCTTATCTAGATAGACCTGCAGAAATAGTTCCATGCATAAAAACAAGACAGAGCAAAACAAAGCAACAAAAGAAAAGAAAACAACAAAAAAATGACAAAACAAACAAACAAAACCAACAAGCCTGTATATAGTCCCAGGACTGTTTGTTGGCCTTTAGGAGTGTTTTCCAGTCGAGTCTGATGGGGTGCCATGTCCTGGCCCCAAAGTCTATTTTGGGGCCTCCCTCGGGGACCCCCTCACTCTGCTCCCCTTGCTCTTCTGTCGCACACCCTTTGTGTTTGCCTCGGTGTGGAGGGGTCAGATCGGACGCATTTCCCCACTGTGTCTCCAGTGCTGTCCCCTGTAGGGCTCTGGGTCAGTGAGGGATGTCGTGTCTCCCAGTGGGCCCGGCCATATGGTCCTCTCTGTGCACGGGCTGCTCTGAGCGGGATATCGTCCTCCAGGCTTGGTGGGTCAGGATGCGCTCCACGCTCTCTTCCTCCCCCTTCATCGGCTCCCGTGTGCTCTGGTCAGACATGTCCCTCTCCCAGAGCTGCAGCTTCAGTGCTGTCCTCTGAAATGAATTCTGGGGGGAGGGGTGGCTGTCCACGTAGTTGGGATTGGGGTCGGCCCTTCAGACCCCTCTACTGGTTCCCGGCTTCCTGCCGGTATGTTGCATTCACATCTGTCTATCCTCCTCCCCAAGCCACCCCCATGTCCCCAACCCCACTGCCTTCTGAGGTCATCCAAAACCCCAACCCAGAGGCAGGAATTCATTCCCAGGCCCAAGGGGCCCTGGGGGGGCGGGGGAAGCGCAGCATGAACGCTGGGCTGATGGCTTCAAGGTCGGCAGTTCAAATCCAGCAGCCGCTCCAGGGATGAAGGCGAGGCTGCCTGTTCCCTGATGCCTGGCCGTCTCCACCAACGCCCCAGGGCTGTTCTGCCCCATCCGCGGAGGGCACGCCGACGCATGGAATCCATGCAACGGCGGCATGTTCGATTCAACGACGTCGGGTGATGGATGTGGAGACGGTTGTCGGGGAGCACGGGACCGAGGCTTGTGCCGAGGGCGACTCCCCGCAGGACCCTCGCCCGCGCGCGCGTGTGCATGTGAGTGGGTGGGAGTGGAGGGGAGTCCCACTGGACTCTGTAAAATGCTCGCTGGCGGATTGTCCAGCAGCGTTGCCAGGCCTTTCTTCCGCAGGGCAGCTCCACAGGCTTGACCCTGCAAGGTGGCCCAGCCCCACTGCCCAGGGGGAGTCCTTCCCCTCCCCCGCTCCTCTCCCTTCTCCGTCAGACACTAGGAAGGAAGCGCGTTTGCTGGATTGAGGTGAAGAAACCCTGTTACATTTTCCTAACACACAGGCTTCCGGCGACCCTTGAGTCTTGCTACCTTGTAACGTCCAGAGAGCAGCGAGGGCCACAAACAGCCGCGCACCCCCGGTGACACCTGTCAGGTGCACTGCGCGCGCGCAGGCCGGGCCGGGCAGGTCAGGCGGATGGGGAGACCCGGACAGCTCTGGGCCCGCGCCCCAGAAGGCTCCGGAGCTCTGCTTGTGGCTGGGAGGCGCGTTGATACCCGTGAGCTGGATGTGCAGAAACGCCGTCCATCCGTCCGTCCGTCCGTTCCAGAAGCCGCGGGGATGTTTTGATGAGGAATCACAGACTCTGCCCGAAGACTGCACCAACCACTTCCCAGTCCATCCGTCTGGTGTCACCCCCTGGGACGGGTGCCCTTGGTGGGGTCCGCGCCCTGCCCCCAACCCTCCGCGCCCACCAAGACCACCCCCTTGGCAACACAGAGTCAGCCGGGTGGGTCAATCAATAATTGAAACGATCCTGGACAGAGAGGGGGCCATGAGATGTGGCCACGCTTATCATCCACAGCCGACCCCATGGGAGACCCCGGGGCGCCGCGGGAGATGGGCCCCACCGGACCCCGTGTGCGCGTTGAAAAGCTCGGGGGTCCCTCCGAGGACCACGCCGCGGTAACTTCAACCGCTTCATGTGCACGTCGGGGGGAAGACGGGACTGATGCTTCCTGGGAAGGTCAGAGGATCGGAAGCCACCGCGGGCCACCCCGCCCTCTCCCTGAAGACTCCGTGGGGCGTGTGAGCCGGACCCGAGCAGAACCGGGGCGTGTGGATCGTGGGGTGGACGGGAAGGGCACGGGCAGCGGCGGCCGAGGGACGGACACATCTGTGCAGACGTCAGCCAAGGCCAGCCCGGCGGGACCAGTCCCAGGAGAAGGACCTTGCGCTCTGCAAAGTGGAGGGAGGCCTGTGGCGGACAGACGGACGCGGTGGCCGCAGCCACGGGCCGGGCCCCAGGTGTCTCCCTCTGTTGGACCTGGGGGTCGGGATGAGTCAGCCGCCTACGTCGGACAGCAGGCCTATAAAATGACGGACGCAGGCGAGGCGCCCCAGGCTAGGGTTAGACACTCCAACAGTGCCAGCGGCTCCCGGTTGGCCTCCTGCCTGGGAACCTTGGGCTTCTTTCTCCCCCCGTCCCTTGAATGGGGTGGGGGTGGGGTGTGGGGAGGGCGGACGGTCTGTGCGTGTTGCAGGGGCAGGATCAGGACCCCTGCAGGCCCTCCCAGAGTCGAACTGCCCCTGTGTACTTGCCTTCAAGTTGGTGTCCACTCACAGGGAGCCCACGGGGCAGGGCAGCACTGCAGCACTGCCCCCACGGGCTTCTGAGGCGGCCGATCCTGACTGGGAGCCCAATGCCAGGTCCCCTTCCTTCGGAGCCGCTGGCGGTTTTGAACTCTGACCTTGCTGTGACAGCCGGACGAGGGTGACCCCCCTGCCCCCAGCGCACTGCCCGTGAGAACCAGAAAAGACACGGGCAGCACAGGCGCTGGCCAGGCCGGGCAGCAGCGGGAGCCCTCGTCCACTGCTGGCAGGATGGACATGCGGCTGCCCACGTGGACTGCAGGAGTGGGGGGGGGGTGTTCCCATGATGGACCCAGTGGCTCCACTCCTGGGTGCACCCCAAAGACCTGTGGACAGGCAGGAACCTGGGCACCCACGTTCACCACAGGCAGGACCACCCGTCCACTAGAGGCAAGAGACAGGGACAAGCCTGTAATCCCTCCACCCCAGTGGACAGACACCATGAACCTGGCAGGTACGAGGGGTCCTCTCCCAGAGTGGCCCCACCCACTAGCTGTTGCTCGGGAGACTGAGGCCTCTCTAGGCCTGTACTCATTTTTTTTTGGGGGGGGGCGGGCATCACTGCCCTGGTGGGAGTAGGAAGCCCAGCCTTGCTCCTGGAGAGCTGCTGCTGGATTTGAACCCCCAACCCTGTGGGCTGCAGTCCCACACACAACCACTGCGCCACCGGGGCTCAGCCTTCCTGTACAGACATTTTTTTGGGGGGCATCACTGCTCTCCGGCCGTGGGAGTAGGAGGCCCAGCCCCACTGCCGGAATTGAACCTCCGTCCCAGTGGGCCACAGTTCCGCGCACAACCGGGGCTCAGCCCCCCTGTACAGACTTTTACGAGTCACAGAAACCCACACGAACAGCACTACCGTCCCGCAGAGTGGCCGAGTCCTCTTTCATTGTCCAGAGGCTCCACTGGAACCTGTCCCCCGGGGGCGACCGGGGCTGAAGTCCCTGTGACCTGGCTTCCACGCACAAGCCACGGACAGCTCAAAGGACAAACTGATCAGTCTTGAAAGGAGTCGGGCTGCTTAGTGGACAGGGTGGCCTGACGTCGTCTCCTAGACTGCACACGTTGTCAGGAGAGTCCAGGACATCCTGCCTGGCAGCATGAGGGGTGTGTGTGTGCGTGGAGCCCGTCTGTGGACAATGACGCATCCCCCCACAGAGGGGTCGCAGGGAGGGGCTGCGTCAATGGACCTCTGATCCCGTGAGGCCTCCTCACCCCCCACTATCATGACCCCAGCGCTGCCTCCCTCTCTGGACCCGACTGGAGCGAGAGATAAAGCTCATGACACCCGGAACCCACTCAGGAACAGGAATGGGAATAGCGATGCCAAAAGCCGAGGGGGGGAGGGGGTACCGGTCACAGTGCGTGGCGCATAACCACACACACCCCCCTCCAGAGGGAAGAACAACAGAAACCAGAGGGGAAGGGCAACAGCGATCGTGTGAGATAGGAAAATAATAACAATCTATAATCTATCACAGGGCCACGAGGGAAAGGGGGAGAGAGGAGGGAAAAAGCTGATTCTAAGGGCTCAAAAGAAGACGGATGTCTAGGAAAGAATGATGGTGACATACGTACAAACGTGTCGGATACAGTTGATGTGTGGATTGTAACAAGCGTTGTTAGAGCCCCCCAATACGATGACCTTATAAATAAAGAAAAAATGGGCCCATAGCAATAACAGGAAGGTCTTCAAGGAGCTGACTGACCGCTTGAAAGCTGCCACGATGGCAGGCAGGAACAAGGGACAGTTTGAGGACGGGCGGGGCAGGGTCTGGTTCTGCTACGCCGCAGCCTCTGTGGGTCAGAACCGGTTCGCTAGCCCAGAACCACCCCCACCCTTCATGGAATGGGCGTCTCTCTCAGGGGCTTGAGTGAGCGTTTCTTAAACACAGTGGGACTTGAGGACCTGGGTCCGGGCCACATCAAGCCAGTGCCAAAGTCTTTCTATCAAACAAACACACACACACACAAGCTGAAACCTAAGAGGAGGAGAGATAAGCAGAGGTGGGAGAGCCTGGGGGTGGGTGGGGGACCAGGGCTGGGGGGCCCGCCCCGGGTGGGCGCTGAGTGGATGTGAAAGGTGCTTAGACAAGGTCTGTCGCAGTCAGGCACGGGACCAGAGTTACACAACGTGCCCAGTGTCGTCAGGCCGTGGGTCAGCGCACTGTGTGTTTTGAAACCGTTGTGACAGTGTGCCTTGTTATGTGAATTTCACTGCGGCTTGTTTGTGCATTGTTTTCTAACAGACTGCGCTCAGCTTGAGGCCCCTTAAAAGATGGGGTGTCTCCCCCCATGGGGGG
>PVJH01025605.1:0-31264 GCA_004026705.1 Nesogale talazaci
CTTCCTCCCTCTCCCACCCCTTTTCCTGCTCTTCGTCATGCCATTTCCATAGACTCCTTACCCTGGCTCTTCCCTCTGCAGAGCTGGGAAGTGTGAACAGCACGAGGCTCTCCAAGCTCTTTCACTGAGTCTGTGCCTGCAAGTTTGGCGCCAGGGCTGGAAAAGGATAGAGCCTGGATGGGGAGTGTGGGGAGAGACCACTGAAGGGCTGGGGAGAAGTGACAGCACCGGAGCGGTGCAAATTGGCAGCAAAACAACCTGGGGATGCGAGCAACAGGCTGACAATTGGGAGCAGGAACGGGAGCAGGAGCTCAGGACTCAGATCCAGGGGATGAGCGGGATGAGAGCAGCGCTTCCCAAAGGGGGCAGTACCCACCCCTGGGAGCTGCAAAAATAGAGATACCTATTCCTTTTTTTTGGGGGTGGGGGGCATCACTGCTCTCCGGCGGTGGGAGTAGGAGGCCCAGCCCCACTGCTGGAATTGAACCTCCGTCCCAGTGGGCCGCAGTCCCGCACATAACCACTAAAGCCACAGGGGCTCAGCCCGAGATACCTATTCTTTATCCTGGACTATGGACTACACATTTTTAATTGCCAGAGGAGGCATTGTGATTTTCTTTTCTTTTTTTCCTTGAAATGGAGCATTAGGTCAAATAAATTTAGGATTAGAGAATTGTGGCAGTCATGTATTCATGATGTTAATTTCATGATTGGGATGTAGGGGTGGCGTCTAGCCTGTTAATCTGGAGATAGCCAATGGGGCCTCTGTGTGGCTATGGCTTTCTCCTGAGAATTCTGGGAAGTCTTGCGGTATTTCCCAATGGGAGAAGAGAGACTTGACTCTCAGTCTCTGAGAGTCAGTCTCTGAGACGACGAACTACTGATAAGATGGCAGCATCCAAGGAGCTGGAGGAGCCAGAGGAGAAGCCACACGGCCTTACCCTGATGGAACCAGACCTCTGAAGCTGGAGAAGCCACATGGAGATCCCTGCCAGTGCTGAGTTGCTTCTACCACCACTGGATGCTGTTGATGGACCCTGAGACCTGGAAGCGAGGAGCCATGGGGAGACCCCCTTCCAGCACCCGGGATGCTTCGACTGCACGTGTGTGAGTCAGAAGGAGACTTTATAGACTGGTATCAGACAAATGGGCTAATGTTGGATTTATGACCTTGCACTTGGGATACTTTCTCAATGTCCCATTCCTCTTGTATATAAACCTTTCCCTTATATCCATATGCGTGTCTGTGAGTTTCTCTAGTCTATCAGCACTAATACAAGATTATCAAGAGCAGGACTGAGTTATAAAACCAAAAGAGGGGGCTGAGCCCCAGTGGTGTAGTGGTTGTGTGCAGTACTGCAGCTCACAGGGTTGGCGGTACAAATCCAGCAGCAGCTCTCCAGGAGCAAGGCTGGGCTTCCTACGCCCACCAGGGCAGTGATGCCCCCCAAAACAAACAAAAACAAAAACAAAAAAAGAGATGACAGCAATAGAAGGTCTGGGGCACCAATTTATTCTTGTGCACAAAGTACCGTGACTCACACCTAATATGCAAAAGGAAGTATCAGTTTCCAGGGCAAGCAGCAAGCATGACTACGGACAGTTGAGGGGAGTTCATACCCTTTCAGGGTCAGAAATAAGTCAGAAGCTGGGAGAAACAAGAGCCAGGGCATTGAGGGGTGGGGTAGGAATAAAAAGAGGTTTGGGCTCTGGACTTAACTCTGTCTAGGGCATCATGACAGACGGTGGGGCAGACTCAAAGGCAATCCAGACTCCCCACTATTCTTTCAACACTTAGCACACGCGCCCTTACATTCCCCCTACCTGCATCCCCCTTCATTGTGCTAACAGACATTCTTCTCCCTCCAACTTTCCCCAGTCTTCTCCATGGATGCTGTTGGCTTCTCGTGATCCAACTGAATTCTGTACTCTTCCTCATCACACTCTGTTTCATCCATGTCTGTTCCACTTCTGGTTTCTGCCTCACCTTCCACACCCTTTCTTAGATTCCTCAGACAATGAAGCCAGTGACTGTTCATTCTCAGAAGAAATCTTGCATCTGATCACTTCCTCGTTGCTGGGCGTGGGCTTCTCAAGTTCCTTTCCTGAAATCTTAGTTCTATTGTTAGACTAGCTACTAAAGCAGCCCACGCAAGATATCCTGGTCCTCATATCCTCCTATCCCATACGTTTCACAAGATGCTGTACACCTGCTACAGACGCTGGTCTCTAAAGAGTTGTCCGCCAGTGAATCGCTTTCTCCTCACTGGTCAGGCCATGTGGAAATTCTATCTGACCCTTCCTTCAGCACGGGGAAATCCCAGGTGGGCCTGTACACCTTTCCTCTTATTCTCATCTTAAAAGTGCCGCACAAAAATGCACCCCAACACGTGCCTAGCTATGTGCCAGCTACGCCTGGAGAGAAGAGGGAGGACTAGGGGCAGGGTTGAGTGCAAACAAGCATCCGTTCCGTGGCTTCGCTCTCTGGCTGCGAGGGACTTGCCTGAGGTCCCAGGGGGAACTTCTCTACGCACTTCTCTCTGAACCTCGTACAAGGGCCACAGAGAAAAGGTAGAGAAACTTATACTGCATGGGTGGAAAGAGAACAGATAAAGACAGAGAGCGATCCAGACAAGGAAATACCCAAAGAAAGCGAGTAGGAAGCTGGGGGAGGAGCCATTAACGGGGGTGGGGGTGGGGGATTACCAACTCCGCAACTCTCAACTGGCTGCAGGGAGCTTAAGGCTCCAGATGCCTGAGCGAGGGACTGCGGTGGGGTAGGAGAAGCAACTTTAGGAATAGGCCTTTCCGCCTCTCCTTGGTCCTGGGAGCTGGGCTCTGCTTACGGGTGTCCTGCCCCAGGCCTCCAAACGTGAGCCTGCAATCCAGTTCTCGTGGCTGAGAACCTTGGCCGGGCTACCTGGAAGCCGCAGGAACTGGGGGAGCTTCCCAGGCCCCCGGGCGACTCTGGAGTAGGGGCCGGGCTGGGGCCAGGGGCTGAGGCCAGCTCTGTCCTCCAGATGGGCTCATCCAGGGTGGTGGCTGCGCGAGCAGCCAGCACGGTGGGCGCTAGGGGCTCTGCCGTGGGCTGGGGCGCCGGCGTGGAAAATCTGCGGACCTCCTGGACTCGGGCGGTCTTGGGAGGCCCGGAAGCTGTGGAAGCGGGCGTGCGGGGAGCCTCGTCGAAACAGAACATGGCGCTTTGCAGTTGGTAGGGCTGGTGCCTCATGAAATCAAGAACCTTGATTCCCTGTTTGGGGGTGGCCCGGGGGGTGCCCTGGGATTGAGACTTGCTAGGGAGAGTCCTGGCAGCCTGAGGGAAAAAGGGTGAGAGAAGTGGGTTGTAAGCAATGGGCGGGGGAGCGCGGATATTGGGTGAGTATTTCCAGGATGGGGGCAATGACGGCGTTGGAGAGGGGCTTCTGGGTCGGGGGCCAGGGCCGAGGCCGTGGCCAGGGGCCGCTTCCACCACATACCTGTCTGCGCGGCTCTGCCGTTTCGCAAAGAGCTCCCCACCCCTCCCCTGCAGCCTGGGTGGCTCAGGGACTCCCCCATTCACCAGCCCATCCAGGAACCCTCGAGAAAGGGGCTTGGGAGCCACGGGGGGTGGAGTCTTCGGGGCCCCGGGGGGCGGGGTCTTCGGGGCCCCGGGGGGCGGGGCTCTGGCTGTCACGGGAGGCGGGGCCTTGTGGCTCCTGCCCCCTGGTGGCTGCATGAAGTTGCACGCTTCCGCCCCGAGGCTCAGCACGTCCTCCTCGGGACCAGATTCCGCCCCCGGCACCCGGGGTTTCTCGTCCAGGTTTTGCACCAGAGACAGCAGCTCGGGGTTGGGCGAGTTCTTGGTCTCCTCGCCTCCTGGCCGGAACATCTGCTTCCGAGTGCCCCGGCGCCGGGCCTCCTGCAGGATGCCCGTGCGGGCGGCTGGCACCGCGATGCGCTGCTCCCGCGCGCTGGGGGGCTCGGGCGCAGCTGGGCCCGGGACCGCGGCTTCTGGGCGCCCCGCTGGCCTCAGAGGCGCCGACAGGAAGATGGAAGCGGTGGAAGTCATGGCCGCGGCGCTGGGGGCGGTGGGGGGCTCTGGGGCTGCGCCGGGAGTAACGGGGCGACTGGGGGCTGGGATGTACAGGGAGCTGGTGGCTGTCACGGGGCCCACCGAGCGCGGTGTGGTGGGGGAGCCAGGAGCTGGGACGTGGCCGGGAACCCCTGGAGGGAAACCGGGCAGAGGGGGGGAGGTGGGCCCCTGTGTAGAGCCCAAGAAGGGGGGTGGGACAGGGCTGGGGCCTCCTAGACTTCCACTCGCCTTCTTGGGGGCGAGGGGGCGGAACAGAACCGAGGATGTACCCGACCTCTGTTCCCGGAAGCCTGGAGTAAATGGCCTGGCCGACCGGTTAAAGATCCCGGGCGCTGGCGAAGGGGCTCCCCCAGCGGGAAGAAAGGGTCTGGGGCTGGCCGCAAAGGCCGGCACAGAGCTGAGTGGGAGCCCCGCCACCTCCGGGGGCGCACTCTGGGGACGGAGGGGTGACTGGAGGCCCTGCCCGTTCAGCAGGGCTGCTGGGCCATCCTGGGCCAGCTCCTGGCTGCTGGAGGCGGTCCGCTGACGCTGCTGTTCAAAGAGCCGGGCCCCGCGCCCAGAGGCCTCACTCAGCTGCCCTCCGGGCCCCGGACCCTGGCCCTCGGCTGCCGCTGAGCCCGGCCTGGCCAGCTCCATGTCCAGATAGGGGCTGTCCCAGTCCGACTGGTTGGTGAGACTGCGCGCGTCGGAGAAGGCCTCGTCGTCCAGCTCAGACTCGCTGGTCGGAGGGACACCGTCCTCTTCCTCCTCCGTGCCGGTCCCAGCCGCAGCCCCGAAACTCACTAGCGTGTATTTCTTGGCTCTCTGCCTCCGTTTCTTAAACATAAGCACCCCCTTGGAGTGGGGGTTGGGGGCGGCAGTTAGCAGGGAGGCAATCGTCCGGCATTTGGTCTTGGCCTCTTTCACACTCTTCTCCTGGAGGCTCTCCGTGCGTTGCAGTTCTGAGAGGGTCAGGGGAGAGAGAGTGGTCAGGGGGCGTCCTGGTCGTTTCCAGCCCTGCTCCCAGCCTCCCCAACCCACATGCTCTCTTGCCCATGGTGGCGAGGTTCTCAGGCTCGGGGACAGCCTAGAGGGTGACAAGTGAAGCCAAGCACAGCTGAAGATAAGGCCGAGCCCAGCTGGACATGCCAACGTGGACCACAGCCCTCTCGAAGCTGCCCTTCCCCACGCCACACACAGCCCTCCTCTGCCTCCCTCCATTCCTAGTGCCACTCCCCAGAGGAGGAAGGGAGACAGGTGGAGCAGGCCCCAGGGAGAAAAGGATGGTCTATCTCTCCCATGACCTTGGCGGATGCCATGTCAGCAGGCATCTCACAAAGTTTGAACCTCTTCTCAGCCCTCGCCCACATTCAAGGCACAAAGGATCCCCAGCAATGAAAGTCTCCATTCAAACCGCCACCCCCTTGTGCAGCACACTCTCTATAGGCACTTGTAGAAATAGCTACCATCGCACATCATATCCACAAGACTGTTTGTCAAGTGAAAGCCAGTGAGGGGCATATGTCTATTAGGCATATGTCCTTTCTCTTGTTCAGGTGTTCCCTAGTTCATGTTCACGTTCGCATACCCTTAGATAAATACACACATGCTCACAGTTACTCAAATATCCCCACATAGACACACTCCAGGTGGTCCTTTGCCCCAGAGTGTCCTCTGAAGAGACTGTTGCTAAATGTTTGGACAAAACCTCGGAGCCAATATTTGCTTTCCAAGTATCAGAACCTCCCTCTGTGCCTCTGTCTGCTATTCCTAGCCAGGGGTAGTCGCAGCTCCAGATGCTGGGGCTGCTCTCCAAACTAACCCGCCCAATTTTAAGACACTTCACGGTTATCAGCTAAATGTGTGTACATTTTCCCCAAGTTGGAGTGGGTGGGTTTCTTTAGAGGTCAAAGGTGCCTCATTCTCAAGCCCTTCAGGTGGAAAGCCTAGATAGTTGCTCCCATCTGGGCTAGTGAGGAGGAAGCCAAGGCAGGACTTCCCATAGGGCATGGGGTCTGGGTAAGTGGGGCCAAGGAATGGGAAAGGCTGCCCTGCTGCTGGAACTGTCTGCCTTGAGCACCAGGCCTCCTTGTCCATAATCCCCAGTTCCTAAAAAAATTCTTGAAATTCCATGCACGATACCAACTAGACTCCTTTCTAATTAGGATTCTCGTGTCTTCCACGCCAACGTTTCTTTCTTTTTTTAATCATTTTATTGGGGGCTCATACAACTCGTAACACAATCCATATGTACATCCATTGTGTCAAGCACATTTGCACTTTTTTCTTTCATTAGTACATTTGTTGCCACCATCATTCTCAAAACATTTTCTGTCTACTTGAGTCCTTGGTATCAGCGCCTCATTTCCCTCCTCCCTCTCTCCCCTCTCTCACAAACCCTCGATCATTTATAAAGTATTTTTTTCATGTCTTACACTGTCCAATGTCTCCCTTCACCCACTGTACTGTTGTCTGCCCCCTACCACCCCAACGTTTCTAACAACAGAATGCTCTGAATGGAAGAACAGGTTCTGGAACGAGGGTTTGGTTCTGGAGGGTTTGGGGTTCTGAAACCTTGGGAGTAGTCCCTTACCTTTCTGAAGATCCTTTTGCTCACCTCTCGATGAAGAGGCTAGTGCGTACCTCAGAGAGTTGCCATGAGGCGTAAGTGAGGGAATGTAAGCAAATTTAGCACTTCACACAGTGCCAAGACCCACTATAAGAACCCCTTACGGGGCTGAGCCCCGGTGGCGTAGTGGTGGTGCACGGGACTGCGGCCCCCTGGGACGGAGGTTCAATTCCAGCAGTGGGGCTGGACCTCCTACTCCCACTGGAGAGCAGTGATGCCCAAGAGAAAAAAAAAAAAGAACCCCTTACTACATTCTTGGCACTTGCTATGCAAGTCTAAAGACTGGTTCTTGTTCACATACACCTCAACTCCCACGGACGCACACGCCTTCCTGTATTCAGAAGGGCCCACATTTCTTTCTCACGCACACCCTTTCCCCTGGTGTTTCCGATCCCCCATGTGGCCACAAGGCACTTGGACAAGGGGCCACACCATCAATCCATTCTGAGAAAGGAACCGTGAAACCCGAGAAAGAGCAAGGTCAAAGAAAGGGGTAGAGAATTAGGCCTTTCGCAAAGACCTCCCTTCCGAAAGGGTTGATGGAGGCCTTGACTCCCCTCTAATGGGAGTCCCGGGTCTCCCTTAGAAAGTAAGTACCTGCATAGAATGGGTCCTGGAGCTCAGCATCTGGGCCTGGGCCTATGTCCCAACTGGCTTGGCTGAGAGGCTCTTGGCTGATGGGCTCAAAGGTCTCCATGTGGAGAAGGCAGTGTTGGCTGGAGCAGGACCAACTTGAGCCACCCCCACGCCTTTTAAAGCCCCTTTGTCTGGTCCCCAGAGCTGGCAGCTGAATGAGCTCATGGTGCTATTTTTGAAGCCTGGCCCCCTCTCTCCTCTAGGCTGCCCCACAAGCCCCGACGTGATGGATGTCAGCACCTGCCTCCCCTTCCCCGCCCCCACTTGACAATGAGATCTGCTGGGCTAAAAATACTCCAGCGCTCCTACCGCCTCACTCAGCATGATGGGAAGGGGCTTTGCTAAAATGAGAATTGTGGGTAAGCACAGGATGGGTCCTGGGCTTGCATCTGGAATTTCTTGGTGGAGTCTTAGACAGTCTGGAGAGGTCAGATGCTAAACTAGGGTATTGCTAACCTTGATTCCAGACTCAGAGTCACGTCTTTTTTTTTTTTCTCCCTAATTACTTTATTGGAGTCACGTCTTTTTATGGTTGAGAAATCAGAATGATGGAGAAAGAAGAGAGAGAAGTAAAGAGTGATTCCTAAGATTTCTAAAGTGAATCAAAGGCCTCTGTGCAAATGACAGGGGGCCCCTGGGGTCAGGAGACAAGTCCATGCTTAGACCTTGCTCTGTAGCTCACATCAGAAATAGCTACGAGCTGGAGATAAAGTGGGACGGGCTCTTTCTGCCCGGGTCTACATTCTTGCCTGCGATAAGGTCCTGACCAGCTCACCCTTCTCCCACTTCCTAAGGATCTCATGACCATCCCCTAGCCTCAGGGGCCCCAGGAAGCCTAACTGAACTAACACATGTCAAACTGCAAAAGTAGTTCTGACGCTATGCCTGCAAAGGACGCTGAAGTGCCACCGTTGCCCAGCCCTGCTCTCAAACACTCCGCAGCCCTATGTCTGCCCTCTGCCTTCATCCCAAGCCTGACACCTAGCCAAAGAGTACAACAAAGCTCAAGCCCTGCATCTTGTCAGCCTTCCTTCTCCACTTCTCTACCTGCGCTGCGCCAGGCTTAGGTGGCACAACCTGTACCTTTTTGCACTTCAGACCGCAGAGACAATTAAGGACATGAGACTCATTATTTCCCTTTCCCATTCTGCCCTCTTATCCACTTGTCTTTAAACCATCTCCTAGAGAAAGGGAAGGCGGAACGTAGCACCAGGGAGAGCAGATTGAGGGCCCACGTGGGCACATCCTAATTAGGAAGAAGGGGGTTTGCCATGGGGAATTTAGGATAGATGTTCCCTCGGGACTAGTGATGGGAGTGATGGTGCTGGGAGGGTGGAGGGATGGTGAAGTAGAAGGGGGAAACCAATTTCAGGGATCTACATATAACCTCTCTGGGCCATGGCCAGCAGGGAGGTGGGTAGGAGACACGTTGGACAGTGTATGACAGGAAAAAACAATAGCAATTTGTAAATTATTAGGGGTTCATGGGGGAGAGAAGAGGGGAAGTGAGGGGAGCTGGAACTGGGGGCCTAAGTGAAGGGAGGATGTTTTGAGAGTGATTGTGGCAACAAGTATGCAAATGAGGCCTGCATACAATTGACGTAAGGATCATGAGGGGAGGTGTATGTGTACCCAATAAAATGATTGATTTAAAAAAGGCGGGGGGGGGGGCTGAGCCCCGGTGGTGTAGTGGTTGTGTGCGGGACTGCGGCCCACTGGGCTGGAGGTTCGATCCCAGCTCCACAGAGCAAAGGCTGGGCCTCCTACTCCCACCACCTGAGGGCAGTGATGGCAAAAAAAAAAAAAAAAGGGGGGGGTGGGAAGAGGAGCTTAAAACCAAGGACTCAAGTGGAAAATGTTTGGAAATGAATGTGTCAACATGTGTGCAAATGTGCTCGATACAGATGATGTATGGAATGTTATAATAGCTCTAAGAGCCCCCAATAAAGTTATTTTGGAGGAAAAAAAAGGGGAGGGTTGGTACTCACTGGCTTGCTTGGCTTTCTCGGTGTAGGTGGTGGTAAGATCTTCAGCCACTGGGTGGGGTACTGGCCCCACCATTGGAATGAGGTCAGGCCCAGGCCGCAGGGGTCCGTGGGGCAACAGCAGGGCCTCTGCTGGTGGTGGCTGAAGGGCTGACCCATCCTCCCAAGATGGCGAGCTTACACGGCTGTCCCCCTGGTTAGGAGGGCCCGGGGCGGCAGGAGCGGGTTCCGCAGGACTGTCAGAGAGGTAGACCTCATCGGGTGGAGCTCCTGGAGGGGTGGGCCTCGCAGGGCCTCGGCGGCGGGGGCGGCGGGGTTTCCCTTGGGTGGCAGAGCCATCCACATCACTGTCTGTCTCCCCATAGTAGGCCTCACTGTCCGGCGGCGAGCGTAGGCTCCCAGGCTGCAGAGACTGGGGAACAGGTGCACCGGGGGGTTCGGGACTCATCGGAGACAAGGGCGACAGGACCTGAAGCTCACGAGGGGATGGCGATCGGACAGGTCCTTCGTCGCCCACCCTGTGTGGGGGAGATGTCAGAGATTGAGAGATGGCCCAGGAGCTACTAGAGAGTAGGTGTCGAGTGAGAAATTTGAGGAGGGAGAAGGAGAGGGGAGGAGGAGAGAGACGTCGGTTAGGGGTGGAATGATTCCTCTGCGAAGAGCGAAGAACTAAAGGGGAAAGGGGACGCAAATGTGCTTGGAGGGATCGGAGTGGAAATGGGCTTAGGGCAGCAGTTCTCGACCTTTCCCAGGGGTTGCCCGATTCATAACAGTTATGAAGAAGCAACAAAAATAGTGTCATGGTTGGGGTCACCACCACCGGAGGACCTAACGGTACGAGAGGGTCACGACATGAGGAAGGGTGAGAACCACTGACTTAGAAGATGAGATGGGAAGGCCGAGGGTTGAGGCATGCCCACCAATTCATGTGTCTACTTGACGCCCTCGTCCTGAATCGCTTATACGTTCACCGCCCACACCTGCACTCGCGGCGGGACGCCCAAGGGGGAGTGGGCACTGCCTGCCCCAGGGAGACACCGGGGTAGGGAGCTCCGTACCGCCTGACAGTGAGGACAAGCTGATGCTCCGAGGCGTCCACGAGGCTCATGGCGCTTGCATGAGAGAGGCCGAGGCAGGAGACCCCATTGATAGCCATGAGCTGGTCCCTCTCTCGGAGTCCTGCTCGGCCAGCCTGGCTCCGCCTTCGGATCTGAGAAGGGAAGGGTGGAGGTGAAGGAGGGGCCCAAAGGGCTCCAGGGGTGGATGGACTGAAGGCAGGACTCTGTGCAAAGGGAGTTTTACTCTGCAGGGTCAGAATGGGTTGGGTCTGGGGAGTGGGGAGGAGAGGACTACAGGTGAGGGAACCTGTCTGGAGGGAAGAAGGGACAATGGAGGGAATAATAACACATTATACAGGGCCAGGGAGTGATGGGTGACCAAAGGGTGATAGAGATGGGAGTTTGGGGCTGGCTAAGCCCCAGTGGCGGGACTTCGGTCCTCGGGCTTGGCGGTTCAAATCCAGCGGCAGCTGTCAGGAGCAGGGATGAGTAGTTCCCACAACCACCAGAGGGCAGTGATGCCCCCCCCCCCCAAAAAAAAAGAAATGGGATTTTTATCTCCTCCAAGGGGTAGGTCTGCACTGGCTATTAGTCCTAGATCCTGAAATCCCAGGTGCCATTATCTACCAGGTAAAGATGGGACTATTCCAGATCAGAGGGAGTCCAACCAATTTCCTGGAGACAATGAGCATGTGAGGGCATGTGCACCCACATGTACCTATGTCAAAGTAAGAATAACAGTCATGAGAACCAAATTAACCTCACGGTCATCCAGTTGACTGAACCAAAGCAAACTCATTGCCACCACATGGATTCTGACTCACAGTAGCCCTGTGGGGAGTGGGGGGGGGGACAGGGTAGCATTACCCCTGTGGGCTTGAGACTGTGTAACTCTTTTGTTTCTTTTTCCCTCACAGCTTTATTGGCTAGCATTCACATATCATACAACTCCATAGTTAAGATGTAACTCTTTAGGGGACTAGAAGGCTTCATCTATCTCTGGAAATGATAGTTATAGTGGTTACCATTTACTAACCGTCTCCTTCATGTCAGGCACAGTGCTAAGCACTGTACACATATTATTGGTTTTAATCCGTACCATGGTTCTAGGAAGTAGGTGCTATTATTATCCATATTTTTCTTCTTTTTTTTCCAATGATTTTATTGAGGGCTCTTACAGCTTTTATGACATTCAATACATCATTTGCCTTTTCTTTTTTTCTTTTTTTGCATCACTGCCTCTGGTGGTCGTGGGCGCTACCCAGTGCTGCTCCTGAGAGCCACCGCTGGATTTGAACTGCCAAGCCCATGGGCCGCAGTCCTGCACTCAACCACTTACGCCACCCGGGGCTCAGCTCAATACATCATTTGTATCAAGCATATTTGTACACAGGTTGCCATATTTATTTCCAAATATTTTCTACTTGAGCCCTTGGTATAAGCTTCTCTTTCTCCCTCCCTTTTTTTTTTTTTATATAAATCATTTTATTGGGGGACTCATACACCTCCCATCATGATCCATCCAGACAGCAATTGTATGCAGGCCACACTTGCACATTGTTGCCATCATCATTCTCAAAGCATCCTACTACCCCTATTTCACAACTGTAAAACCCGAGGCCTGCGAGACCCACAGCAGTCACCTACGGAGTGAGACCCAGAGGAAGGACCTCGCCGGAAGGGCCAGACCGCTCCTCTCCCTGCCTCACATTCGCCAAGCCTTGCCTGGAGAGTGCGGGGGTTAACGTGTTCAGTCTGGAGGATGGCGTCTACCTGAAGAGCGGCTTTGCAATCCACGTCTGAAAAAGCAGCCGCCGGAGGAAACCTATGGAGCAGGGCCCTCCTCTAACGCTCCCCCCCCCAGTCACCCAGAACCCCGACTCTTGACAGCTGCTCTTGAGAGGGTCTGGCTTAAGGAGAGAGCAGGATTGAAGGCAGGGCAAGGCAGGGCAGGGCTGGGCGAGACTGCCTCAGCTCTCACGTATCCGTCTGTCAGAGAGAAATTAGCACCTTCTCTACATTCCTAGAGTTTGAAGGAGAGGCACAGACAGAGCCAGAAGAGCAAACCCCTGGTCCACTCCGACCTGGCCACCATGGGGCCTCAGGGCAGTCCAGTATGCTCCACTCCCTGGAAACCAGGAATTCCCTTTATTAAAAGGGGAATTTAAAAATCTCTGCCCAGAGAAACCTAAACATCAGTCCCCCCACCAGACATGAGCATGCGTCTTGCCCCGCTTTCACCCCGACTCCTTTCTCCACAATCTCCCGGCGCCTCCCCCACAGAACTCATCCCGGGTTCCTTTAGGGTCCCCCTGCCCTGAAGCCTCATTTCAGGGGCTCTCCCTTACCTTGGACACCTGTAAAGGTTTCCTCTGCTCGGCCCCCCCATGAAGTCGGAAGCCCCAGGGGGCTCCCCCCAACAGTGTGACCAGCACCTCCTCCTCCATACCCATCGCTCAGCTTGGCTTATGGCCCCTGGGCTATGGACAGATTCCTGGGACGAGATGTTGAGGTGCTAGTCCCCCGTGCGGCCTGTCTGGCTGTCCTGTTCTTGCTGTCCCCGGTCTCCCCCCTACACACCACACACCGCAGGCAGGCAATTTGGCCCTGGGATCAGTACAGTCCAGCACATGTGTCCTGTCAATCTGAACTGGGCTTAAAATAGTTGCCGGCTGTACACCCATTCCTCCCCCACCTGTGTTACTCCCGAAGCTAATTATAGCAAAAACTTCTGTCCTCTCATGTCCCCCACGCTACTGCCTGGGCTTTTCACTCAAGACCCCTCGTCCTAGCAGTTTGCACTCTAACTAGCAGACAGCCTTTCAAGAACTTTGCCTTCTCCTTGATGGGATTCCCAAATTGATAACGAGAGCTTCCCAAAGCCCATCACACAGTGGCGGCATTGGGAGCTTCGATTGCAGAGCCAGCAAGGAATGGCTCCGCAAGTTCCTGGGCTCCTCAGGAAAGAGGCCCCCTCATGTATCCTGGACCTGGGAATGAGATTCCCCCACCCCCAGACCCCCCACCCCCGCAGTTCTGTGGAAGAACGCTCTGATCAACACTGCTCAGGCTGAACTGTTGTCTCTTCTGCAAAGCCTTCCCTACCCTTCTAGAAAGTCCTTCTTTTCTCTGGCAGCATGTACTCTTCTTTATTGGTCTATCTGCCAGTGAATATGATGGTCTATTTACATGCCTCCTAGGCAATGAAAATGCCGTGGTGTGAAACAGCCCATCCTGAAGAGCCCACAGGACAAGGCCTCATGGAGCGGGGGCTCAGTGACTGCAGGATTAAATGAACGCCCAAAATCCACAGAAGCGAGGCACAGGTGGATGCATTTAGACCCTGCCGACTCAGGTTAACATTTCCTACTTGCGTCCGTATTCCCATTAAGTGGCTGTGCCTTACGTTTGGAAATATCCTTCCTAGCAAGATGGGGCTTTCCGCTCATATAAAGAGTTATACTCTCGGACACTCGATGGGAAATACCAGAGTCTCTTCAAAAATGAAGACGTTTAGTCATAAAAAACACAAATTTGGCTGAGCCTGGTGGCACAGTGGTTGTGTGTGAGACTGCAGTCCACAGGGTTGACGGTTCAAAAAGAGCAGCAGCTCTCCAGGAGCAAGCCTGGGCTTCCTACTCCCACCAGGGCAGTGATGCCAAAATTTTTTTTAAAAATTTAAAAATACGGGGCTGAGCCCCGGTGGCGTAGTGGTTGTGCACGGAACTGCGGCCCACTGGGACGGAGGTTCAATTCCAGCAGTGGGGCTGGGCCTCCTACTCCCACCACCGGAGAGCAGTGATGCCCCAAAAAACAAAACAAAACAAAAAAAAAAAAAAACAAAAAAAAAAATTTAAAAATACAGGGCTAAGCCCCGGTGGTGTAGTGGTTGTGCATGGGACGGCGGCCCACTGGAATGGAGGTTCAATTCCAGCTCACAGGAGCAAAGGCTGGGCCTCCTACTCCCACCACCAGAGGGCATTGATACCTAAAAAAATTTTCTTTAAATACAAATTTAAGATAACATATTTCACATTTCTATCAAAATGGAAAAATCCAAATGTTTGCTAACATTGTTACCCCTAAGGGTAGGGTAAAACAGGCACTCTTGTCCATTGTAGGAGAGGCTTCATAATATAATTTTAAAAACCATTTTTTATTGGTATATAATTCATGTATCAGTTAATTCAGTAGTTCATTCACATCAGGTAGAGTTGTACAATCATCACCACAGTCAGTTTTAGAACATTTGCTTCCTTCTTGTGCTCTTTATTCTTTTTTTGTTTGTTTGTTTTTGTTTTTGTGGGCATCACTGCCTCTGGTGGTCGTGGGCGCTACCCAGTGCTGCTCCTGAGAGCCACCGCTGGATTTGAACTGCCAAGCCCGCGGGCCGCAGTCCTGTACTCCACCACTGACGCCACCGGGGCTCAGCCCTTTTTATGCTCCTTATTAGCTCCTCCCCCCAAACTTTGCTGCCATACTCCCAAGGAAGCATCAATCCAGTTCTGTCTCTATAAACTTATCTACCCTGGATTTCATATACAGAAAAACATTAAAAAAGAAAGAGCAGATTAACAACAGTAACAAAGTAAAACAGATGATAGACCGCAGTCAAAAAGAAAACAGGAAATCTTAAAAATGAGAACCAATGTAAAATAGATCACCAGAGAAATCAATTGTTAAGGCGCTAAATTTCAACCTAACCATAACGGCAATAATCAACTTTTTGGGGCACTCTGCATGACAGCAAGGTTCTGTACATCCCTGGTCCATGGTCAGAGGGGACTCCGCAGAGACTTTATCCACCTTTATTTTTTAAACCAGAACTTTTTTTTTTTAGGCATCACTGCCCTCAGGTGGTGGGAGTAGGAGGCCCAGCCTTTGCTCCTGGAAGCCGGAATTGAAGCTCCATCCCGGTGGGCCGCAGTCCCGCGCACAACCACTACGCCACCGGGGCTCAGCCCTAAACCAGAACAACTTTAACGTGGGTCAAAAGAAGATCAAATGATAAAATGCTGCATTTTAACCTAATTACATGTGCCACAATTAACTTTACAATACTCTGTCTGATAACAAGGGTATTCTCATCCTCAACTATAACTAGTGGGAATTTACTAGAGGCTTAATACATGTGAAAATGGATTTGGGGTTTCCACTGCCATCCATAGCCTTCTGCAAACCAGGTGGTTCACAATTTAAGCTCCAATACCATTCCCTCCTTTGGATTTAGGTGATATTATTTCTAATTCTTGGATAACAAAGAGTGGTGTGTTTCTTTCATGTGGACTTAATTGATGCTTCATTTAGATGGCTGCTTATTTGAAGACTAGCCTTTAAGATAAAGTGACCACTTTTGGCGGGGCAGTCCCAATTTTAAACAAAATTTCCCGCGTCCCATGGCATTTTTAAAAAGTCCCGATTTTTGGAAAGAACGCACAACAAGCTAGGGAATGGGAGAATGGGAAGGGAATATACCTCCTCTATCCCCACCCCCACCCCTGGTCAATATGTCCCGCTTTTCCAATGTTAAAATCTGGTCACTTTAAGAGCCCAGATGTTATTTTTGCTGATAGCTAGGGACCACCTGGTTTCTTCACCACACTTTGCTACATCCCCCATAACTTGTTATTGCTTCATGAGGGGGGACAGCACCCAGAGCCTTGTCAGAAGAACGAATCATTCCTAGATTGGGGCTAGAGTTAAGAGCAAGCTCAAGATCCATTCATCTATCTGTGGCTTATTTTTGTCTCTGGTTCACCTTAGAGGCAGCAGTCATTTCATGTCAGGGAACATGACCAATCATCCCCCTGGGGTGCCCCTTCCACTGCCCTGGAATCAAGGCTGACTCATCGCAGCCCTGGAGGACAGGGTAGAGCGGCTCGGCTCGGGGAATGTCCAAGAGGACAAATCTTCACAAGAGTTGAAAGCTTCCTCCCCCCCCCCACCCCAACCCCCCAGCTGGCTGGTGGTTTTAAACTGCTGACCTTGTGGTTAGCAGCCAATGCATAACCACTACTCATTGATAGTGTTCTTGTTTGTTTGTTTGTTTATTGTGGGCATTACTGCCCTCTGGTGAGAGTGGGAGGCCCAGCCTTGCTCCTAGAGAACTGCTGCTGGATTTGAACGGCCAAGCCTGTGGGCTGCAGTCCCATGCTCAACCACTACCCCACTGGGGCTCAGCCCCATTGATAAGTGTTCATAGTTTAACCAATGGTATAGAATTTGAACACTGCTGAGAAAAGGAAATTATACAAGTATAAGGCAGCTACGAACCTCGATAAAACTCCTAAGTGAGTAGACACTATTTAACAATAGGGGTTAGTGACAGGGCAACACTCTCAGTAATATACATTCACAACGGCAAAACCACACCTAACTTGGCATAAGAAGCAAGGAGGGCATTGAAACAACAAGCTTATGATTGTTCTGGGCCACCATTCTTTGGGTACTCTTAAAGCAAGAAATTCTAACCAAACAACATCCGCCAATTCTATGCCATTGGCCTAGCAGTCACTTGCTTCTGACACTAGGGAGTTTCAGCCTAAAGTCCAAGGGTTACAGGTGAGTTTTAGGTAAAGCCTGGTTCACTAAGTGGGATTTACACATTGAGTCTTTGGGGCATGATCTATGAAGGATGCTGTGTGTCTCAAAAGAACAGAGTTTAAATTTCTAGTACTCTATAACACACAGACTGGCTCTGAGAAACTAGGTCAAAATTGTCCAATTAGGAACTGAGTGTCAGACACGTCATATAATTTTTTGTTTTGTTTTGTTTTGTTTTTGTGGGCATCACTACCCCCTGGTTGGAGTAGGAGGCCCAGCCTTGCTCCTGGAAAGCTGCTGCTGGTTTTGAACTGCCAACCCTGTGGGCTGCAATCCCACACACAATCACTGTGCCACCAGAGCTCAGCCCTGTCATATAATCTTTTTTTTTTTGGGGGGGGCATCACTGCCTCTGGTGGTCGTGGGTGCTACCCAGTGATGCTCCTGAGAGCCGCCACTTGATTTGAACTGCCAAGCCTGCGGGTTGTAGTCCTGCACTCAACCACTTACACCACCGGGGCTCAGCTCTGTCATATAATTTTTTTCTGTCATATAATTTATTTATTTATTTTATTTTATTATTATTTTTTAGGGGGCATCACTGCTCTCCGGTGATGGGAGTAGGAGGCCCAGCCCCACTGCTGGAATTGAACCTCCGTCCCAGTGGGTTGCAGTCCCGCGCACAACCACTACGCCACCGGGGCTCAGCCCTGTCATATAATTTTTTAACTGCAAATTTCAAACCATTTAAGACAATCATCTATAAAAATCATATAGTGAACCAAAACTCCCCATCACAATGTTTCCGCACGTGTTGAACCCCTACAAAAGAAGTGTAAAACAATGACTTAACTTCCTTCTATGCACAGAAAATTGTTAGCATAATGACCAATTCATCCTGTTTGCCAAGGGAATGTCTATCTTTGACATACATCTCAGGAACTATCTTAGTCCCAGCAAATCAAGTGAGCCAGTTTCCCTATGTCCCAAGAGGAGAAAACATGAAAGCGAGGGGACCGTTATTATTCCACTGTTGAAATTGGTGTGCGGGTGGGGGGAGGGGGAAAAAAGCAATTGATTGCATGTGTGTGCCCATTTGACGTGCTTCACTGAGCAGCCTCACAGAAAGGACACAGTGCAGACACTTGTGAAAAAACGACAATGATGCTTGTGACGGAGTCAGTCCTGACTCGTGGTGACCCCCCTTGGCGCAGCATCTGTCTGTGCCCCAGGGGAGGACTGTGCTTCATTGCTTGAAAGAGTTTTTTTAATGACTGAGTCCTTCAAATGAAATACATTTTTTTTTTTTGTGGGCATCACTGCCTCTGGTAGTCGTGGGTGCTACCCAGTCGCTGCTGGATTTGAACCGCCAAGCCCACACTCAACCACTTACGCCACAGGGGCTCAACCCCAAATGAAATACATTAAAAAAAAAACATTTAAGCTGAGTCCTGGTGGCGTAGTGGCTGAGTGTGGGACTGCGGCCCACTGGCTTGGTGTTTCAAATACAGCAGCAGCAAGGGTGGGTAGCTCCCACGACCATCAGAGGGCAGTGATGCTCCCGCCCCCCAAAACAAAACCAAACCATTTAGTAACAGGGTGTTATGCAACAAATGACCTATTATATAAAACAAATGACCTATATATAAAATTCCCCAACTTCAATGCTGGAGTTTGATTTCATTGGCTTAGTACCTGGTACTGATATTTTTGAAGCCCTTGTGACCTAATGGCTATGTGTTGGGCTGTGCTCTGCAAGTGTGTGAGTCTGGGTAGACTAGAGAAACATATTAATATGCATATTAGGGAAAGTTTTATATAAAGGGTAATTGTACATTAAGAAAGCATCCCAACCCAGTTCATTCCTAGCCCCTAAGTCCTATATTGGCCCATATGTCTAATACCAATCTATAAAGTCCTCTTCAAACTGACAAAACACATGCAATGATACCTAATGCAGGATAATCACAGGTCAGTGGGTAGAAAGTCTTTGGACCAGTGGCATTGTAAGCATCTCAGTGCTGGCAAGGGTCTCTGCGTGGCTTCTCCGGGTCCCTGGTTCTGGCTGCATCAGGGTAAATCCATGTGGCTTCACCTCAGAGATGTCTCCAGGGAGTCAGCCTGGTTTCTTGTCAGTGGAGTGTCTTCAAGGGAGTGAGGAAAGTGTCTCTTCCGCCTCCAAGAAAGGAAATCTAGGAACTCCCAGAATTCTCAGGAGGCTATGCCCACACAGAGGCTTCATTGACTATGACCTAATTGACAGGTTAGACTCCACCACTTCTCTCTTCATTCTTTCAAGACCCAAATAGACACCAGATTATGTAACTACCACAGCAAAGTCACCAGTTGAAACCACCAGGCACCCTGGGGTGAAATTTCTACTCCAGTCAAGAGTCACAGTCCCAGAAACCCACAGGGGCAGTTTGTACCCCGTCGTCCTATGGGGTCACTGAGTTGGCATCCACTCCGTGGCAGCGAATGAGAGTTGGCATTTTTTAAAGTACCATGAAAAAACCCACTGTGATTGAGTCAGTTCTCAGTGACTCAAGATAGGGTTTCTGAGGCTGGTACCTCTGCACGAGCGAACAGCCCGACCCTTCCGTGGCTGGTGGGCTGACGAACAGTGCAGTTAGCAAGCAAACGCTGTTCCAACAGCGCCACCAGGTGACTGCAATGTGCAGCAAAGGTTGAGAGGGACTGGGTGGAGAGCACAAAACCCAAATGTCATCCATTAGCCCTCCCAAGGGCCGAATCTAGACTTACCCACTTACTAACATGCAACCTTCAGCAAGATAGAAGACTCCTCCTTTCCTGTGCTGATATGGGCGTTAAATGGGGCAAACACTTAGGTGAAGACACTTAGCAGAGGGCTCGATCTACCATGAGTTGAATATGACAAATCATAACCTGCACCAGCACCTCTCGTTTTTCAGGGTGCAGTGGACTCAGCTAACCCAGGACTTGGCAAACTTTTTGAGATGGAAGAACTGATCTTGTCCCACACAGCAACTTAAAAAGCATTCAAAGGGCTGAGCCCCGGTGGCGTAGCGGTTGTGCGCGGGACTGCGGTCCACTGGGACGGAGGTTCAATTCCAGCAGTGGGGCTGGGCCTCCTACTCCCACCACCGGAGAGCAGTGATGCCCCCCCCCCAAAAAAAAAAAGCATTCAAGATCATAAATACAATTTTACAAATAAGGAAAAAACTTATCATAAGTAATATTATAAGCTTAACTATGATAGCTTTATTTTCATTTTCAATTTTACTTTGGAGCCACGTGTATGCACCACAAGGTCTGGAACTCTGGAACAGCAGTTTGCCGACCTCTGACCTCAACCAAGTAAAGTCCAATTCCTGGTGACCCGGGACACACAGAATTGCCCCACAGCATCTCCTGTGGTACTTTATGGAAGCAAACTGCAAGCAACGGCCTTCTCCTGCAGAGTGGCTGATGGGTTTGAACCGCCAACCTTCTGGTTGTCAGTCAAGTGCTTTAACTACTGATTCACCCGTGGTCTGGAATCCCCTAGAGGTGTGGTTAAGCCATAGATTGCTGCAGTGATGTGGGCAATATAGGAATTGGATACCCAAAATGAGGGGATAAAGCCATGAAGTGGTTGGCTCACCCACTTTCATAGGTGGGGGAATATATTCATAGGCTTATAGAATTTAGGTGTAGGTGCTACTTAACTGCAGTTCTTCGGCATAGGATTTTTTTTGTTCACTTATAGAATATTATATTTAAATGTGGGTGGCATATATTGATTTGTATGCATTTTAGTTTTATCCTGTTAGGTACAGAAATGATTTTATTATTGTTTGTTTAAACTTTATATATGGCTAGAGTTATGAGAAGGGTCAAATTGACAAGGGGTGGTCTGTGGTAATTTCATAACCTGGTGTCAATTTGAGATTTGAGAGAATTAAGAGTGAGGTGGCGTAGTGGTTGTGTGTGGGACTGTGGCCCACTGGGTTGACAGTTCAAATTCAGCAGCAGCTCTCTAGGAGCAAGGCTGGGCTTCTTTTTCTCACCAAGGCAGTGATGCAAAAAACAAAAACAAAAACCCCCAAAACCAGTTTTTTTGTTTGGTTTTATTTTTTTTGGGGGGGAGGGGGCATCACTGTCTCTGGGGGTCATAGGCGCTACCCAGTGCTGCTGAGAGCCACCGCTGGATTTGAACCGCCAAGGCCGCGGCCACAACCCCGCGCTCAACCACTTATGCCACCAGGGCTCAGCCCGCCAGTTTTTTTTTTTGGGGGGGGGGTATCACTGCCCTGGTGGGAGTGAGAGGCCCAGCCTTGCTCCTGAGAGCTGCCACTGGATTTGAACCGCCAAGCCCACGGACTGCAGTCCCGTCCTAAAGCGTTTTAATCCCTAATAATTTCTAGAACTGACTATATGTGCAATGATGCTCCCCCTTTAATGAATGAATCACCTGGTGCCTCAGAATAACCTTTTTAAAAAATTTTTTTTACTTTTTTTTCAGGCATCACTGCTCTCTGGTGGTGGGAGTAGGAGGCCCAGCCCCACTGCTGGAATTGAACCTCCATCCCAGTGGGCCGCAGGCCTGTGCACAACCACTACGCCACCGGGGCTCAGCCCCAGAATAACCTTTATCTGTGCTTTGTTTACTCTTATTTCCTTAGCACCTAGAACACGAGCTGATACAAAACAGTGCTCTAAAAGTATTGTACAGTTGTAAGGAATCATCATGTTTATGGAAAAAAGGCCTACAAATATTAACAATGATTATTATAGTTCATTTCACCAAGTAGTGATAGTTACTGCAAGAACTGTGGCTCCTCTCAAAGGAGATGCATTCTGAGAATGGAGATGGTTTGTCAAGGTAGAGCTCTGCACTTGAGAAGGTGCTGTATACAGGTGGCTAATTAACAGTAAGGTGACCAGATGTCGGGCTTTTTTAACAATTTGTCCTGTGTCCCATGGCGTTTTAAAATTAAATCTATTACAATACTATTTCTGCGTCCTATGAACATTTTTGTTGCTGTTGGGCATCACTGCCCTCTGGTGGGAGTAGGAGGCCCAGCCTTGCTCCTGGAGAGCTGCTGCTGGATTTGAACCGCCAGCCCAGTGTGCTGCAGTCCCGCACACAACCAAGCCACTGGGGCTCAGCCTCTATGAACATTTTTGGTTTTTCAGGCATCACTTCCCTCAGGTGGTGGGAGTAGGAGGCCCAGCCTTTGCTCCTGTGGAGCTGGAATTGAACCTCCGTCCCAGTGGGCCGCAGTCCCGCGCACAACCACTACGCCACCGGGGCTCAGCCCTAGACCAAATATTTAATCAAAAGCTCCTCTCCTCCCCCACCCCCCTCCCCACTCCCCTGTCAATGGTGCCTCGATTAAAATCTGGCCCCTTTACTCACTGCCATCAGTCAATGCTGACTTATAGAGACCCCCTGTGGGCTTTTGAGACTGTAACTGTGTTTTGTTTTGTTTTGCAATGAGACTGTAACTGTTTATGGCGTAGAAGACCCAGTCTCCTCCTGCCGAGTTGGTGGTGGTTTCAGTCGCCAACCTTGCAGATCCAAGCGGCCATTTTGGGTCACGAACTTCTGAGCGGTCTGCCTCCCCTCCCTCCAGCTGTGAGGGCTGGCACACTTTACAAGCATAGCATGCACTGCGACTGTACCACCCAAAACTTCCTCTTCCCTCATAAAAGTTATCTGGACTTGCAAAAGTACGTCTGCTGCGTCGACTCTCTCGGTGTTTACAGGAGTAGGAACTGTTAATGGTTTTGAGCGGCTAAGTTTGCAGCTGTCTGTCGAGTTCGGTTTGGTTTACGGTGGTGGGTAATCTATTTACTTGCTTAACTGCATTTCCTGCTAGGTGGGCATTCTTAGTAGCAATGACAAGTGAAGCGACAAAGGGCACTGAAGGGCAGTAAGTCACCAGAACTAGAGAACTGTAGGGCCAGAATTCCAACACTCGACAGCCCCAAACTGCGTGAGGAGCCCTTTGCCATCAAGACCAGCAAACTTCGTGGAAAACAGGGGTCAGGGGTCAGCAGGAAGTCTCCACCGAACCTAAGTCACTAATACGTCATAAATGAACAGGAGGGAATGTCCCCACGGATGGCGCGGCGCTGCTCTCCCAGCCGCGGGTCAGCCGGTGTGGCCATGCCGGGACCCCGACATCTGGAAATCATAAAACAAACCGAAAAGAGTACGACTCGGCGCTTCCCAGGAGGCGGCCATGATGGGAAGGGTGCGCATGTGCCGCATCCGGGTTCCCGCGTGGTTGCCTAGTGTCGACGTGGCGCGCGGAGCGGCGCCGTTCTCCGGCGCGGGGGCGGGACTTCCGCAGACGGCGAGCCTGCCCCCCTCGGAACCGGAAGTGGAGCCTGGGCTCCTTGACGTTAGGAACGAAGTCGAACCGGGGTCCGGAGCCGGGTGAGGAGTGGCATTGGGAGGGTGGTGGGCAGGGAGGCCGGGGCCAGGGCGGGTCGGGGTGCTGTCGGAGGACGAGGGGAGCGTGCCGGGGACGGCGCCCGGGCGGAGCCCCTGGCCACAGGCACCCGCCGGCCGCCATCCGCCCTCGGCTCGCCGGCCGTCGCTTCCCGGCCCAGATTCCAGCTCGCGCTGCCTGCGCCCAGCTCGCGGAAGGGCGCCAGCCTCGCCGGGCTTCGGGATCGAGGTCCGTCCTGCCCGGAGGCTGGAGAAGCTGCCCTCGCTCCCAGGTTTTGAACGAGCCCCTCGTCCTCCACCCCAGCCTCCGTCTGAGGGCTTCCAGAGTTCTCGGAAGCCTGCCCCGCCCCCCCGGGGTGTCATCCGGGACTGCTTACAGAGCGGGGTCCCCGGGTGTGTTGGAGGGGAGCGGGGAGGAGTGGGTGTGTTGAAAGCCGGTGCCCTGCCTCCCCAAGCTCGCTCTCTCCCCGACCCCCCACCTCCAGCTGCCTTGGGGGAGCGGAGCAGCTATCAAGCCTCGTGCCTGCCAGTGACCTGTGCACCTGCGGAAGGTTCGGGACTTGGGAGCGCACGTCCCGAGATGGTTTTGACTTCCAGGAGGTCTTGTTAAGGAGCGGCATACAGCTATTCTAGGATCAGGACCTTCCGTTCCATCAAAGGCAGGAGGTCTGCTTGTCCACTGCAGTCGCTGTAAAGTCTGCTGCATCCTGGCCCCCTCCTGTCTGTGAGAT
This sequence comes from Nesogale talazaci, assembly GCA_004026705.1. Taxonomy (NCBI): domain Eukaryota; kingdom Metazoa; phylum Chordata; class Mammalia; order Afrosoricida; family Tenrecidae; genus Nesogale; species Nesogale talazaci. Next base: position 24,058 of record PVJH01025605.1, read on the forward strand.
AGTGCGGAGTTGTTGAAGGTGCATGTCACCCAGACAGACTTTTTAGAAGTACCCAAGAAAGACCCGCTAATGCATTCCTGTGTCTTGGGGCAAGATGAGCAACTTCAGATGGCCTAGATACCTGACAAGCATGTAAAGAGGGCAAATAGAGAGAGATGGAAGGAGCCCCATGCCGCATCCCATCCATTGTTGATGGGGTTGCCATAAGGCCGGGCAAGGGGCTGGCAGCTAAGGACATCAGTAACTCTGCTGGAAGGATAAGGTGGGCATTTTTTTCAGTGAGATGTAGCTTTGCCGTGGATCCTATAGTTTCTTTGGGAAAGTTTTTCTATCTGGCCTGCAAGTAGATCTCGATCTGCTTCCTTGCTCTGTTTCCAAATGTCTTTTTTTCTTGGTTTGTTTTTGGGTTTTTGTGGGCATCACTGCCCTCTGGTGGGAGTGGGAGGTCCAGCCTTGCTCCTGGAGAGCTGCTGCTGGATTTGAACCTCCAAGCCAGTGGGCCACAGTCCCGCACTCAAACCACTATGCCACTGGGGCTCAGCCCTCAAATGTCTTTTACTTTTAGGGAACCTAATGCTTTAGCTATTAGGTTCAGATACTCATTGACTGGGAAAATTAGGCATGGAGTAGCTTTTTAATTAATTAATTAATTATTTTTTGGAGTACCTTGTTTATTGTTGTCACTTCTCAAATCCTTTACCTTACATCTTGTCTTTTGAGGGAAAGGAATTATAGCTTGATGTTTTCAAGAGACTGGCACACTATCAGGTGCCCAGTGTGTGTGGAATGAATGGATGCTGGAGGGAATGAATGGAAAAGAGGAACATTGTTTCATTTACCTGTAATATCACAGTAGTTCATCAGCTCCAGGACGCCTCATGTGACTACACACTAGGAATTATACCACCGGGGAATGGAGGCTGCTGTTCCATTTCAATGGGCCTATCTGCAGTGAAATTTATACCCTCTTGGTAGTGACAAAGTGTTGGGTTCAGAGTAACAAATTTTATGCTCTGAAGAGATAATTTGGGTGTTGGTGGGGGCAGACAATTACTAAGGTTCCATAGTGTTGGATCCCATAATGATTAAGCTAATCTTTTTTGGATAAAATTGATCCCTTTTATCTCTACTTCCTACCCTAGATAGGGTTTGCTCTTTTTGTTGTGGGTTTGTTTAGTAACTTGGTTTCTCCTTTCTCTCATTTACTAGGTGACACTGAATTGGGGATGCTTTCATAATGAATGTCAACCAGTCAGCGCCTCCTGCGCTGCCATATGGGCAGCCCCAGCCTGTCTACCCAGGATATCAATCCAGTTATGGTGGGCAACCAGGATCCACAGCACCTCCCAGTCTGTATGAAGCCTCCTACAACGGTCCATTGCCAGGCTATCAGCAGGCACCTCCCCAAGGTATATATGTGTAACATTCCTTTGAGCTACGGAAGGAAATCAGCAGTCTTCAGAATACAGCTAGGTTGTATTACTCTAGCTAAATTGCCTGGAAAATTGTGACTGGGATTCAGGAACATGAATCTGCTTCTTTGTCACTGGAGTCCCCGTGGACAATCTGCTTGTCCTGTTTTGGTCATAGGAAGACTATTGCATTTTAAAACTTGGAGACATGGGCTGAGCCCCGGTGGCGTAGTGGTTGTGCGCGGGACTGCGGCCCGCTGGGATGGAGGTTCAATTCCCGCTCACAGGAACAAAGGCTGGGCCTCCAACTCCCACCACCAGGGCAGTGATGCCTAAAAACAACAACAACAAAAAAAACTTGAGACATGGAGCAGAAGCATGTCTTCTTGATTCAGTCGTAGCTCACACTGTGGCTCCCTCCCTCCCCTCCTCACCCCCACCCTGAGATGAGACCTGACCTGGGGACTGTTCAGAGCTGTGTGGGAGGGTTGTGATCGCCAACCCTACAGAGACTGGGGACAGGATTGAATATTATTACCCGAAAGTTTTCCTGAAATTTGTGCCTTGTGTATCTTGAGAATGCTGCTCAGTGGACAGATGGTTCTACAAATGTGTCTGGAACCCGAGGAGCTAGTGAATGGAGGAAAGGTGTGGTTATTGATATCTATCATATAATTTTTGCTGATAACATTTCTTTGCCTTTGCTTGAGTTTCCGCTTGAGTTTTGACATACCCTGGAATATCAGAGCAATTACCAAGACTAATCTGATACTGCTTAGGGTTGGTGTTTAACTTTGCTTCTTCAGGGTAGGGCAACAGGTGCTCTACAGATGATCCAGGGAGGCTTTTGGGAGGAATCATTCTGGAGAGAGTAATTGAGCCCAAACTCATTAAGTCGATTCTGACTCAGAGTAACCAACCCTGTAGGAAGGGCATACATGTCCCTGTGGGTTCTGAGATTCTCTCTCTCTCTTTTTTTTGTTTTGTTTTGTTTTTTGGGCATCACTGCTCTCTGGTGGTGGGAGTAGGAGGCCCAGCCCCACTGCTGGAATTGAACCTCCGTCCCAGTGGGCCGCAGTCCCGCGCACAACCACTACGCCACCGGGGCTCAGCCCTATTCTGTTCTTTTTTTTTTTTTTTTCCTATTCTGTTCTTTTTGTTGTTGTTGTTTTTTGCTTTTTGGGGCATCACTGCCCTCTGGTGGTGGGAGTAGGAGGCCCAGCCTTGCTGCTGGAATTGAACCTCCAACCCAATGAGCCACAGTTCCGCACACAACCACTACGCCACCGGGGCTCAGCCCGAGATTCTCTATCTTACAGGAGCAGAAAGCTTCATCCTTCTTCTGAGTTGCAGCTGATGGTTTCAAACTGTGACAATGTGGCCAGCAGACCAATTCATAAGTCCTTCACCACCAGGGCTCCTCGGGGGAATTGAAGACTGCTCAAGTAATAACCCCCAACCCTCAAATCCACTGCAAGTGGGTTACACTTTGTTTGGTAACTGCAAGGTCAGCAGTTCTAACTCACCAGTTGCTCCTCTGAAAAAAGATGAGGCTTTCTGTTATAAAGATTCACAGCAGCCGAGCCCTGGTGGCCTAGTGGTTGTGTGCGGGGCTGTGGTCCACAGAGTTGACAGTTCAAATCCAGCAGCAACTCTCCAGGAGCAAGGCTAGGCTTCCTACTCCCACAGGACAGTGATGCCAAAAAAAAAAAAAAAAAAAGAGAGATCTACAGCCTTGTAAACCTCCCACTCAATTCACAATATAAGTATTAGGTATGTACATTTTACTTTATTTTGCTCATTTATTCAATCATCACTTGAGTCAGGCATGTTTGTACACGTTCCCTTCATTCTTTTCTAGACAGTTACTTTCTGTTGAGCCCTTGGTATCAGTTCCTCTCTCTTTTTTTAAATTTTACTTTATTGCAAAGTCTAAGTTAAAGACTTTTCTTTAAAAAAGAAAAAAAAGATTTACAGCCTTGGGAGCCCACAGGGGTTGTTCAATTCTGTCTTAGAGTGTCACTATGAGGCCTGAGGACTTAGGTTGCAATAAAATCTTTTATGTTTTTTTTTTTTTTTGGGGGGTGGGGTGGGCATCACTGCTCTCCGGCGGTGGGAGTAGGAGGCCCAGCCCCACTGCTGGAATTGAACCTCCGTCCCAGTGGGCCGCAGTCCCGCGCACAACCACTACGCCACCGGGGCTCAGCCCAAAGTCTTTATGTTTTGAAGAGAGTAAATTCCATAAAGCAAGGGTCGGACAGATCCGGTGCTCAGTATTAGCTAGCTTCATAGGCCTCACCAACAAGAAGCAGTTCCAGCCATCACAGTAGGGGTGAGTTAATTAAGTGCTTGACCAGTATTGCTCAAGAAGACTGTGGTAAGCATTCAAATGATCCTCAACAGGAAAAGGTTCCCCATCCCTACCATAAAAGAATATGGTGAAAATGAGATGGCCAAGGAAACATAGGTCAGATTTTGGAAATGAACGTACTATTACCATTTTAATAAAGACTTTGTAAAAAAGTATTCATGAGATGGTGAGATTAGGTCTCTGGTGTGTGGAAAAGCCTTACTGGGGTTGGGACTTTGACTGGACAGAGTCCACCTCTGCTCTCTCCAGCCTTAGTTTATCAAGATGGAGTTAGGCCTGGTCTTAAGAGGCAGCTTTCTAATTGAGAGGAGAGCACAATCTGGTTCTGTTCTGGCTAGCTTGCAAGCTCAGATCAATCAAGTTCCTGTGGATAGGCCCCATTAGAGTCTTTTTTTAAAAAAAAATCCTTTTATTGTGAACTCTTATAACAATCCGTACATCACTTGTATCGAGCACATTTGTATACCTGTTGCCACCAATTTCATCATATTTTTTTTTTCTGTGTAAGCCTTTGATATCAGGTTGTCTTTTCCCCCCTTCTCTCTCTCTCTCTCTTTTTGTGGGCATTACTGCCTCTGGTGGTCAGTGCTGCTCCTGAGAGCCGCCTGCCGGACTTGAACCACCAAGCGGGCTGCAGTCCTGCACTCAACCACTTATGCCACCTGGGCTCAGCCCTACCCCCTTCTCTTTAGTGCAGTAGTTCTCAACTTTCCTCGTGCCACGACCCTTTAATACAGTTCCTCATGTTGTGGTGACCCCCGCAATCATAAAATTATTTTCATTGCTACTGTTTAGGAGTTGGGCGACCCCTGTTGAAAGGGTTGTTCTACCCCCAAAGGGGTTGTAACCCATAGATTGAGAACGCAGCTTTAGTCTTATTTTATCAGAGGACTGAGCAAAATAAACTTGTTTAAAGATGCAAAAGATAAGTTTAGATCTGATAGGAAAAGAATTCTTGATAATGAGGTTGATTAAAATGAATATTTTCAGGCCAAACAGATAAGCTTGTCAAAGTTGGTGTCAAGTAGCTAATAATTTTCTTCCTATTTTCTTAGTTGCAGCTATAGTTCAGTTCAAACACTTTGTCCTTCAGGAGAATGAAGAATGTTGACATTAAAACTACTATATTAAGGGGATTGTGCAGAATAAATATCATGACCTTATATTAATTTGGTAGCATAGACAACATCTCGTGCTTCTTCTAAGGGGACGCAGGCTGCCCACCAAAGATGGAAGGTCACCCAGTCAAGTAAAAGCTAGAACTTCCTGCCACGTCACACACTAAACCGAACTGGGTCCTCCCACCCACTGTGAAGTCACCATCTCCATGAGTTTTCCTTCCAGGGCACCTGCCTGCCAGGCCTCCGCCGACCTGAGTCACTGGGTTCCATCCTCTTTGTGTGGAACTTCATGTTTTTCAGAATCAAGTGTATGCAAATCCACGTATTGCGCTCAAAGACTGGAAAGAAAAAAATAAACCTTTGCCAAATCCTTTAGGGGAAAATTTTTTTCCCCATTTTCATTGGGGTAGGATGGTTAGGGGTGGTGTGCAGGAAAGAGAATTGGGTAGTAGGCGTAGCCTGATGGGAACTCCGACGCTGAGGAGGAAAGAATGTGCACAGTTTGGGGCCAGAGGATGGAAGACAGCATTTGTGAGGAGACAAGCAGCAGCAGCAGTACAGAGTAGCCCTATTGTCCTGGCTGCATGCTTGGGCCGGGAGACAAGGTTTCCAGCTTAAGGGAAATGTTCTCCTGAACCCTGTGCTCCTGGCCTCCTCCCTCGGAGGTAGATAAAGCAGATAGATTAGAATGCGAATGGATGAAGAAGATGACAGAATAGTTTCCCTTAGGGATGCTTTTCTTTGCAATCTATGTTCTGTACGCCTTTCTCAGATGTGCTGCAAGCTCGCCATTCTGGAGTAGGGGCTGTAAAAGTATTGATTTATTTTGTTTTATCTTACCTAGCTTAAGGACACGAGGCTGTTTTTAAGTTGAAGGGGGAGGTGATCAGAGGAAGTCCCACATTCTTGGGGCTCAACTATACTCAATCCTAGTAGACCTGTCGGCACTCTAGACGCCACCTCTGTTTAGTTTATCTCTGTAGCTAGAGTTGAATGTTGATGGTGTCATTTTACTCCAAAGCTGTGCTCTTGCATTAGGAAACACGTCTGTTGCTGAGCATGTTTGTTCCAGGTAGGCGTGACGGAACTGGGCAAAGAACTGCAGAGTCGGTTTGGAGACCCATTGTGTCCACTGTGAGAGGGACTTGAGATAAAACTCCACTGACCACCTGGCCTCCACAAACCTCTACTGTGACTAAGTAAACCACAGCAAGGTTTGGGCCTCCTGGCATGAGTGTCAGTTCAGAGCTGGTTTCTAATAATCCCTCAAAAGCTGGTCTGCCAAATGAATAGCTACCTCAGTAAAGGACTATGGGCCACTTTGTGGAAACCAGGAGAGCAATTAGCAGTGTACATTTTTACAAGTGTGGTAGAATCCTCAAGGAGACCTGGCCTCCCCTTCATTCAAGGAATGATGAGCCTGTAAACTTGCTAGCCTTGGAATTCAGAGGCCTTGACTGTCTGCATTCCGGACTTTGGTGGAGGAGGAAGTTATTTCCCAATCACTTCATTTTTGTTCTTTACTCCCAGGTGTTTCAAGAGCTCCACCACCCTCAGGGGCACCTGCAGCCTCAACAGCACAGGCCTCTGGTGGCCAGGCTACATATGGCCAATTCGGCCAGGGAGACGTGCAGAATGGGCCGAGCTCCACTGTGCAGATGCAGAGGTATGTACTCGGGGGTCACGTGAAGCAATTAGATTAGGAAGGTGTGAGGATCCATTTTCTTGTTAGTGCCCTGTCATTGCCCGGCCCATAGATCCCCTTTTCTAAAATGGCCTTGCTCTTTTTGAACTTGCATTCCCCCCACCTCACCGGTTTTCAAGTTACAGGTGCTACTGTTGTCCATCCCTTGAGTTTACTAACCCAGCTTAGTGCCTGGGTTTTGCTTATTCTTCTTTTCTGTGTACAGAGGGTTTTTTTGTGTGTTTTTCCTTGCTTGACAGACAGACATCTTCAGTAGTTGTATTTTTTTTTTTTAATTAAAATCATTTTAGGCTGAGCCCTGGTGGCATAGTGGTTGAGTGCGGGATTGCAGCCCACTGGCTTGGCGGTTCAAATCCAGCAGCAACTCTCCAGGAGCAAGGCTGGGTAGCTCCCACGACCATCAGAGAGCAGTGATGCCCCCTCAAAACAAACAAAAAATTGAAGAAAAAAATCATTTTATTGGTGGCTTGTACATCATTTTTCATCATACACAAATATATATACTGTGCCAAGCACTTTCCCATGCCTACTGCCGTTATCATTCTCCAAATATCCGCTTTTCCACTTGAGCCCTTGATAGCAGCTTCCCATCCTTTCC